>JAGVSP010000669.1:0-83985 GCA_022494985.1 Micrasema minimum
TATCCATGAAGAAAACAAAATTTAAAAAACGCATTTTAATGAGGATTTGTGCAATTTTACTTAATCTGCTTTACTTATGAAGCTTTGATGAAAATAAAAATAAAAAAATTTCATGCTCAGATAAAAAAGTCGTAATATTACACATTTGACTCCAAACATGATGTAGATTCACCAGTTTTCGGGTTGTACTACGAGTTTTGTTACACCATGAATTTACATTATTACAATTTAATTAATTAGGAATAATCGACGTGCGTGCATGAGAAGATGTATGAATGTGGAGGAAGCAAGAGAAGTATACCAGGACAGAGTGGTGTGGCGTTCTATCCTCTCTGCCTACCCCTTCGGGGAAATGGCATGATGGTTAGTTAGTTAGTTAAAAATACAATTTAATTAGCTATAATATACAATTTTCTGTGAGAAACATACGACAATAACTTACAATCGCGTTTAAAAAATACACATATTTAGCGTGTCTCTTGACAGACTGCACAGTTTTCTGAACAAGAAACTGTGCAGTTTTCTGTCCCGAATAAAGTCCGCATTCGTTCCGAGTTTCCTTCGCACCATGGTTACCCCCGTAAAAGACAAATTTAGAAAGCATTTAGTACCTATGTATATTATTATGTCTGTTGTATTATTTCACTGGATGTTAGTAACTTTCGTTGGCCATTTAAATATTTTACTTCCGGAGATCATGCCAATCCGGATGTATTTTTAGAACTTCCTGTAACATAACTTACCGCTTCCTCAACTAGACTTATTTTTGCGCTTCGTGGTGCAGTGGTACCGCGTTGGGCTACCGTGCATGAGGCCGCGGGCTCGATTATTCGGGTTGATTAATCGGATTCATTTTTATGATGTAATTTTTCACAAAAAATATTTTATATGTGAAAAGTATCTAGGACTGACACAGCAAGACTGATTATCTTATGTTTATGTAATAAACTATTAGTTAATGGTGCCTTAAAGTCGGTAGTATCTAATAAGTGCTTATCAAAAGAGGCAAAATTGGCAGTGCATAATGGAGTTCTAGTACCAACCCTTATTTATGAAAGCGAAGCATGGAGTTGGAAAAATAAGGATGAAAGTAGATTGAATGCTGTTGAAATGCGATCTCTCAGGCGAATGTGTGGTAAAACTATGTACGATAGGTGCACTAATGTTGAAATTAGAGCAGAATGCAAGGCTGAGATAAGCATTATCGACAAAATAAGGAAAGGGTTTTTACGATGGTTTGGTCATGTGGAGCGAATGAGTGATAAAAGAACGGCTTAAAAAAGTTTAAATGCAAGTGCGCCTGGATGTAGAAGCCGAGGAAGGCCGAGAAAGACATGGCATGACCAAGTACGACAAGTACTATGTGAAAAGTCGGAATAATCGGCGTATGTGCATGAGAAGATGTATGAATGTAGAGGAAGCAAAGGAAGTCTGTAAGGACAGAGTGGTATGGCGTTCTGGCGGGGAAATGGCATGATGGTTAGTTAGTTAGACATAATTTTTTTAAATGTGATTTTTCACATAAAAATATTTCATATGTGAAAGGTATCTAGGACTGACACAGCAAGACTGATTATCTTATGTTCATGTAATAAACTAATAAGATTATATGTGTCCCTGCACAGGAACATTTCACGCCCAAGCATAAACTGGGCCTGCGCAATTTAAGAAAAAAATAATCTTTTGTCGCTGAAAAAAACATGTTTCTAAAATAAGCATTTCTGACTACCAGCTATTGGTCCTCATAAATATACATTATGCAAGTTATTGGAAAGAAGTGAATTTAGTTACGCCAGTTATTAGTGCCGTAAACGACCTCTTTTGTTAATTAAAAATAAAATATTCATTTCATTATACCATATCCGCTCCCTGTGTAGAGCATATGGAATCCACAAACTGCCTCCAGGCCAAGCGATCGGCCGCCAGCTACCGTGCATCCTCCCAAGTAAAGACCACGTCCCGCAGCTCTGACGCAAACTGCCGACGAATTGTCAACAGTGGACGACCAGGACGCCGAGAACCTGATGCCTTGTAAAATAGGCAAGCATGGTTAAGGCTCTCGGGAGGCATACGTAGAATATGGCCTAGCCAGCCGAAACGCCTTCGCCGGGTGACAGTAGATACCAAGGGTTGCTGTGTCCGTTGCCTCACCTCTGTGTTCTTTACAAAGTCAAACCACCGTATAATAAAATATTGTTATTATTAATTTAACATTTAATACACTAGCTATTAAAAATGTACATTAGTCTTATTTTTTTGATAAGACAAAAAACCCTTTTCATTTTTACCGAAAAAGTTTTTTTTTCTTACAGTTTATCCAAGAATATCATCATCATCATCATTCCATATCCGCTTCCAGTGTGGAGCTTATGGATTCCACAACCTGCCTCCAAGCCAAGCGATCGGCCGCTAGTTCCCGTGCATCCTCTAATTAAACAAATAATCTAAAAATATCGAATTATTTATTAATCTGATGATTAATAAGCGATACACTGAGATATGTGTGTGAAAGAGACAGTGTGTGAGGGTGACAGAAGATGTACGAACGTGTGTGTGTATGTAGTATGTCTGCTGTATGCCCGTCATTCCCAGTTAGAGCTCTGAGCAGCGTAGACAGTTAAACCGTGTATTAAAATAAACCCGTCAATATTGTCACAGCCGTGTATTACTAAAAGCCCCCATACCAATATATCACATATACAATCATTTATAGTTTTTTTTTCTACATACGCTCGGTGACGTCACCGATCGCTTTTATCATACAAAATCTTTACAAAAATCAAACTTTAAATGATTGTATCTCGCTTATTGATCATCCGATTTATAAACGGATTGCACCGATACCTTGTAAATTTTTCGTTTTATTTTTCTGCATTCACAGAAAATTTTGGTTTACAAGCATATTAATTGACGCTTTGTCGATAGTTTGGTTAATTTTCATTCTGTTTTTTTTCATTTAAAAAAAAACATGCAACGGGCCTTTCCTGAATAATAAAATTGTCCGTTTTCATTAGACATTATTGAAGCTGACTTGAACGATCTATTGTTGGGACATGATAGAACGAATTTAGAAACCAGGACAGTAACTTTTAAATTAAGATTGACTGGATGAATACGATTTTAAATTTTAAAAAATAATTAAAACATAGCGCTATCATTGTTAGAATCTGTAAGTCGGATTAATTCTTTATGCGGTAACACGGCGTTACAATAGCGGAAATCTCCAGCTTTTAGAAACAATATTGTAATGTACAGAAAATGTTGTATTTTTTCTTTTGTTGATTTGTATTTTTGGATGGAATTTTATACTCAAAAGATGGCTAATTATGTAAGTAAATTACTTAAATGCGATGTGAATATGTTTTTACCATCGCCACCACCACGTAGCAGTTAAGACAGCCCACGAAAAAAATGGTCCAACCTAACTTAATCTAAACGAGATAATAAAAATTCCGTCAAACATTTAATTAAAAAAGAAATTATGGATAGTTTCACGTTTCTTGTTTATCTTTAGGTAGGTACTACGTTTACGAAAAGCAAGCAATATGCCGATTTTTTAGATATAATATTATAAATATACAATAAATTTAATTAAAATATTTATAAGATAGATCGCACCGTGAATTCTAACTGAAAAAAGTCAACTAATGGGAAATCGCAGAAAACTGATTTTATTTCGATACTGTTTCATTGAAATTAGATTTTAAAATAATAAATACTCGACATAGGAAAGAGATGGGAATATACTTCTTGGGCTGAAATGTGGCGGTTGGTGTGAGCTGTAACGTGGTATTTATTCTCAGTTTATTTTCGTCAAGTTAGGACTTAGTACAGTTTAATACTCATGGTGCGATAATACGTTATGAAGGTACTTACCGTACAGTGCCTGCAACCTCTAAATATAAATATGATTTTTAATTTATTAAGTTTCCGACACTGCAACGGTGCAACGCCAACTTCACGACTATCTGTCGACAAAATAGAGAATTGGGCCGCGTGAGAGTCGCATTTAAAATTTTTATTCCATAAATTATACTTCCTGCTCAGGTAACTAACAAATATATTAATAAAACCCTTAGAAATTAGTGTATCAATCATTTTGGCAGTCTTTTATTACACAATCGGCTCGAAAACGGTGGCCGAATTTGACAGCTAAATCGTGCCATATTTTTGTTTGTATTATTTTTTAGATTAAGATTGTATTTTTGTGTTATTTAAATGTACCTCTTGTTTTCAAATAGTTTTTGTAATGTGACTAGTAATTAACCAACATACCTACCCGGCTATTTATCATTTTAGATGCATTTTCATGTAATATCATAACCTCAACTTTTGACAATTCCATTCGGCGTCGTAGGCCGTTGTTGAACTTACGTACTGTATTGTTAGAAAAATATGTATAGCTATGTGTTCAATAATTTATAAGTTCAGTGTAACGCTTAAAGATTGAAATCAATCGACATATTTGAGTAGAATTGTACATTACTTATGAGACTGCTAGTGTAATTTTAATGTTTTTTTTTCTTCAGTAATGTCTGGCCGAGATGGAGGTAAAAAGAAGCCGCTGAAGGCGCCCAAGAAGGGAGATAAGGATTTGGATGATGATGACCTAGCACATAAGCAGAAACTGAAGGAGCAGGAGAAAGCTCTACAGGTACAACTTTAATTGTATCCTCGGCTTAAAGAGTCCAAAGGTCCCTATTAACTTGGCCCAATAGCTGGCATACCCAAATTCACTTCCTTCCAATAACTGGCAGCGAGAAATACTTATTCATTTTAGTAATAAAGGGGTTTTTCCTGGTGGCCCAGTTCTTCAAAAACCTGGGCCTGGAAGAGGAACCTTTAGTAGTCCTTTGTTATTAACTTATTAATTAACATTTTATGCTGCTCTAATTTCGACATTCGTACATCAATCATACATTTTCTATCTAACCACATAATTTTAATCTTATTAAAAATTAATATTTTATTTCTTTCTTTTCAGGATGCCAAATCAAAAGCCGCACAAAAGGGGCCCTTGTCACAGGCGGGCATAAAGAAATCTGGCAAAAAGTGACAGCAAATATTTAAAATTAAACAATCCTCGCTTATTAATAATAATATATTTCAATGCATACAATATTTTTTCGACATGGCAATCGCTTGTATAGAAAACAACTTTTTTTTCTTCCTGTAAAATGATATTCCCAATGTTTTTTTTTTAATCATTCATTAAAGTGCAACACTGGTTTTTTTTGTTGCAAGAAATTAAATGTCACTTTTTGTTAGGTTATGTTTCTCTAAGTTTGTTTTATTTTGTCGTATTTACTTCCCAATATACAAGACTGCATTATAGCATTTTGCCATTCAAATATATCTGATTCGAATGATCATTTGTAATTTTGATATTCTTTCAATAAACTTGTAAACAAACCAATTAATTATAGACTTTCAGGGAGGTTTCATTGTATTTTTTTAATTTTATTTTTAGAAAAAATATATGAGAATGCTTCTAGTCAATATCTAGAATATGCATGTAGCTCTAGTGCTTTACACTTTTGTCTATGTGAATAATACCTGTATGTATTTTATGCAATGGATTTCCTACTCCAAATTAAATTAAACACTTACGTAAAAAAAGTCGAGCCTCGGACCTTGCACTACTTTCACTCATAGGTGATATTTTGAACCTCTTTGAATGGGCCCTTGTTTTATATGAAGAACATGATACTGAGTATTAAGCCCTGGTTTAAATTTTGCATGTGAAAGTGTAGTTTTTCAGACAAAACGCCCCCCACAAGGGGGAGGAACACTGTTATATACGGCCGAGGGCTAGTGAACGTGCTTCTTCGTAATTATTCCTAAAATAAAAGGATCTTGTATTGTAATATCAAAGTGAAAGATTATTAAAATTGGGAAAGAAAAGATGAATAATTGATGTTTGCGTACTTTATTTTATTTCTATTATATAAAATTATGTTTCATCGATTAAGTTATTAGACGTTTCTTAAAAAATACAAAATATGTAATTGATTTAGGAAAAGGAACAAAATTTTCCAATCCCTAATGTTCAACATTTACATTTTGATTATTTTCGCATTTGGGACTTTGTAGGGCTAATTACTTAAGTAAGGAATAAATATATTTTGTCACCATCAGCGGTGCGATTCTCTAAGGTTTTAGACACTTCTGCGCATACGAATTCAGTACAAAATCGTATGCGCAGTCGTTTAAAAACACTTACAGAATCGAAGCGCAGGACATAAAGAAATATATTTATGGACTTAATGTTTGTGAGAAAGCACTAAAACTAAGACATTTTTCTATTATTGACGTTGAAAATCGCCAGTTATTTCATCCAGGGCCCAAAATAGCAGACTTGTCCAGACAATTAGATTCTACAATTAGACAAAACTCTAGAGATTCTATTGAAAATAGGTGTCTCAGGTGAGTACTAAGTGTGCGGTGATTTGACTTTGTAAGGAACACAGGCGAGGCAATGGATGCAACGACCTTGCATGGTATCAACTATCATCCGGCGAAGGCGTTTCGGCTGGCTGGGCCGTATACTACGTACTCCTCCCAATGGCCTTCACCCCGCTTGCCTATTTGACAAGGCATCGGGTTCTCGACGTCCTGGACGTAATCCTTGGGCAGTTTGCGTCACAACTGCGGCTGTGGACCTGACCTGGGAGGATGCGGGGGAGCTGGTGACCGAGCGATAAGGCTGTTTGTGGAATCCATATGTTAATATTAAATGAAGATGATGGTGTGATGATCTTATCGTCTGGCGGCTTCCATAATGCAATGGCTAAGACGCCGGACTCACGACACAGAGATACCCGTTGAGATTATTCTTAAGCCTGGGTGTTTGCGATGTTGCTCCCATCTGTTATTGGGCCTTCTGCTCCTTCGAACAAGAATTCACTAGAAGGAGCGTTTCCATACAAATTTTCTAAAAATATACGCTTCTTAGGGTTAATTTCCTTTATTATCAAATTTCAAGTCTAAAGACTCCAGCACTTAGGCCAATACACAAAACGTGTGACATAGATGCCTATTGATAACGTAGTCTGGACACCTCAGAAACGGTAGTATTTTTCAAGTATGGAATGTCACTTCTCTGAAATTCTTGTTCAAAGTTCTGGTCAAAATAAAATTGTTCTGGTCAAAATTTTTTCAAAAATTATTTTAGGTTATAATTTATGTCTTCATCGTCTCAGGCACTAGCAGAGAATCAATAAACGGTCGTATTGCTTCATGCCCCTTTTCCTAGACACCACAGATATTATGTCTTCATTGACATATTGCTTTATTAACAAAAAATTATTAATGATACGAAGTAATTTTTTTTCTCCATAAATTGTTGCAAATCAAGTATCATTTATTTATTCAAATTAACACTATCCTTGAAGAAAACAAAATAAGAGAACTGCATTTAATAAAGATTTGTGCAATTTCACTTAATCTGCCATACTTATGAAAGCTTTTATGAGAAGAAAAAAATGTTTTTTTCAAGCTCAGATTAAAGTCATAAATATTACACATTCGACTCCAAATATGACGTAGATTCACCAGTTTTCGGGTTGTACTACGAGTTTTGTTACACCATGTAATATGTGAAAGACTACAATAATTGTTTCTCATCCTTTTTTTGTATTCTACTAATTTTATGTATATAAACTGTTGTTTTTTCTAGATATAAAATAAAATAAGCCCTTTACAATGTTTGTGATCACATTATTGCATGTCACATATAAAACTAACATTATCCACTATTGTCCCGTCGATATTTGTAGCAAGAACATTACACACACGCGTCTGATTTGGGCGCGTCATTCCGTCTTTTTTCTGTCCTTTCTCGTTACTTTGGTAGGTGATTCCGGCACTTTTGACGCATCCTGCAAGAGAAAAATATAATAAGCTAACCAGCGATTAATAATAATAACCCATTCACGGCTATGGGCCATTTAAGTGGCCACTGTAAAGACATGTCATATAGGCGAGCGGCCACTTAAGTGGTCGCTAGCTTTGCTTGTCGATAAAGCAGTAAACATAAAGTCTTTTTACAAATCGATACGTGAATATGATAAAAAAAGTGTTGTCTAAAGACATCTCTCAGCAAATGATCAAAACATTATGTACACCTTGAGGATAATGGTTCGTGGATGGTGAGTGATATTTGTATGCATATATAAAATAAACACTAAAACACTAGATCCCTGTGATCTAATGATACAGATATAATGTTTATGCATTCCTTATGCATTTTTTATTGTTTGGAAACTGTAACGTGATGCCTACATGACATAATTATGATGTAATTAAGATAAATGTATAGACGTCAAATGGGATAAGAATTAATTGATTTTTTGTATACAATTTTCATGAAAATCACCTCACGGGCGCTGTATGAACATCGTTAAAAATAATAAATTCCAAATCCAATAAATTTTATTAGATTGATCAGTTGCTAATTTAATTCAAAAGTGTATGTATATAAGGGGTTATAAATTTGCTGGCGTCAAGTGCAGGCTTAAATGAATTATAAAAAATATCAACAGATGTCACCAGTGAGAAATATCTCATTAAAGTGAAACGAAGTATGATAATTCATACTAATATGTCATATATGGTTATCAGATGTGCGATCTCTCAGGCGAATGTGTGGTAAAACTATGTATGATGAACGGGTGGTGGCCCAGTGGGTAGCGTCGCGGTCTTTGAGTCCAAAGATCGTCGGTTCGAATCCCCACTTCGACACGACTCGATTCCTATTTTCAAGCACAAGCCGCTTAGGCTTTATTGAAAATAGTATTTACAAATTGAAATATGTGCAAATATCATAAGATTGCATAGATTTCTTTTTGCTTAAAAAAAAATTTAAAAAATAAAAAATAATAGGTGCACTAATGTTGAAATTAGAGCAGAATGCGAGGCTGAGATAAGCATTGTCGACAAAATTAAGAAAGGTCTTTTACGTTGGTTCGGTCATGTAGAGCGAATGGATGATGAAAGAACGGCTAAAAAAATATATGATGCGACTGTGTCTGGATTTGGAAGTCGAGGAAGGCCGAGAAAGACATGGCATGTTCAGGTAAAACAAGTGCTTGAAAGTGGGAATGTAAGAGGTCGGAATAATCGACGTGCGTGCATGAGAAGATGTATGAATGTGGAGGAAGCAAGACAAGTATGCCAGGACAGAGTGGTGTGGTGTTCTATCCTCTCTGCCTACCCCTTGGGGAAACGGCCTGATAATTAGTTAGTTAGTTAGATGATGGGCGGAACGCCTCAGTATTTTACGACAGCGCTTTCGTAATATATAAACTCTGCTTTAAACGTCTGGTATGTTTATAAACTACAAAATGTTGAGCAAAAATAAAATATAAATGTGTTAAATTGATTAAAACTTCTTCATAAATAAAGTCGATTTTTATGAGAAATCGATTTGGTAACGCATTAGGTATTTTTTCTTTTCATTAAGATAATTTTAATTGCAAATTAGCATTTAAATGTACATTGTGCATTACTTTCAAATGAATTATATTTAAATATCTTGTTGAGAAAATGACATTGGTGACGTCACCAATTGCGTTTCTTACCCAACGCAGTTAATCTTTGAATAAAAAAAAAAAAAAATGAAATGTCGTAATAACAGAGAGTAGATGTATGAAGTGTCATTCTATCCTCTCTCTGGGACTAACCTGGTGGCTCCTCCTCCAGCTCCAGCACCTCCATGTCCCCGAGGTCCTTGGTACACCGCTTGAAGCGCAGCACGAGGTCAGAGAAGAACTCCAGGAAGGACTTGCCTTCGTCCGGTGTGAACAGCGACTGCCAATATGCAACATGACAATGGACTTGTAACCCAAAATTTAAACAAAATAAAATGGATGATGTTTTTAACACAAATCTAGTGCATTTTAGGGAACAGTGTCTGGATGCCATCTCTGGCGGTAATGAATAGCTACCTACTGTGTAATCATTTAAAAATGTCTATGTAAAAGCCCTATGGGCGTAAAAACAATAAAATAAATTACATATCTAAATTATCACAGCCAAGAGTTTGGGTCTTCAAAGTAGTCACCTACCGTATGGATTGCTTCAGACATAATTTATTTTTAACAATCTTTTTAAATTTCTTGATACATAATATTTGAATGCTTTCTGGAACCCTGTTATACAAGCGTGTGCATTAGGGTGTGTCACGCTCCATAGTAAAAAAAATAAACAATTTTTTATTTTGGTGAGATAGGTCTCAAAAGTTGTATTAGGTATACAGAATGAATAAAAGAAAATAAAACTTAAATAAAAAAATCATCTTTGGTTCACTAAAATGGATTTAAATTCTGAAATTTTTTTAAATTATCAGTCAGAGAAAAAAAAAATTATTAGAAAAACCATTCTGTTTTTATTCATTTTTATTTCTTCAGAAGGAATACACAGAAAATTTAATTACTAAAGATTTTTTATGTACTGTTCGTAAGATAACTTATTAAAAATGAAAATTAGTCTGTTTAGCACAAAAATTAATGAATTTAACTTTTTTTTTTAAATTGAAGTTTTACACTATTTAAAACCTATCAATGGAAAATATACAAAAAAAAAGAATGAAAATATACTAAACTAGCAGCAAAAAGTTATTTGGAAAATATTTTAAAAGTAGTATTTGTTTGAATTTTCAAAACTTTGGGGCATTTTAGCGAGCCAAAGACGATTTTTTTAATTAAAAAAAAAGTGCTTTCTTATTTTTAGAGTAAAACGCAACTTTTGAGACCTATAACGTTTCTGTATTCAAAATTTCAAAAACCAACACACCCTAGTGTACATTGCCCTTTAAATGACGGCTTATACGATCTGCAAATTTGGCGAAAGTGAGGGGATGGAGCGGCGGCGATGTACCTTGAAGTGGTTGTAGCAGTGCTGCGCCTTCTTCCTGATGAGGTGCGCCCTCTGCTGGAAGTCCACGGCCTCCTGGTCGGAGAGCTTCCACTGTGCCAGGTTGCCCACGTAGCGCCGCACCCGCTTCACCGTCTCCATCAGGCTCGGGTGCTTCAGCAGCATCACCTGCTTCACCTCCAGCTCTGGTGAACGGGCACCATCGTCAATATGGGCAGGAGGAACTCAACAGTTGGGGCGTTTTATTTGATCAACTTACAGCTATTTCAATATTACAAATACATGAAGATAAGGTGATCAGCCCAGAACCAGTCCAAGGTATCACACATGAAATATTAATATGAAAATCACATATAAATCAATATTTCATGTTGAATCGAACCCGCGACCTCATGCACGGTAGCCAAATGCGCTACCACTATGCCACGAGGCGGACCAACCCTTAAGAAGGATGAAAGTAGACTGAATGCTGTTGAAATGTCAACTCTCTGTGTGGTAAGACTATGTATGATAGGTGTACAAATGTCGAAATTAAAGCAGAGTGCAAGGCTGAGATAAGCACAAAGCCCTTTTACGATGGTTCGGTCATGTGGACCGAATCGATAATGAAAGAACGGCTAAAAGAATATATGGTGCGACTGTGCCTGTTTACAGGGTGTAACAAAACTCGATGTACAAGCGGGAAACCAGTGAATCTACGTCGTATTCGGAGATGATTGTGTAATATGACTTTTTAATCTGAGCTTGAAAAAAAAAATTTTTTTGGTCTAACAAAAGTTTTCATAAGTATGGCAGATTAAGTAAAAATTGCTCCAATTCTTATTAAAACGCGTTTTTTAATTTTGCTTTCTTTATGGATAGTATTAATTTGACTATATACATGATATTTGATAACAATTTGCAAAAAAAAATCGAAAAAAAAATCAACTCGTACTCAATTTTCTCAAAAACTAAGGGTCAAATAAAAAAAATTATTATACAAAATCAACTCCAAATATGATGTAGATTCACTGGTTTCCCGCCTGTACATCGAGTTTTGTTACACCCTGTATAGAAGTCGAGGAAGACCGAGAAAGACAGTGGAGGAAGCAAGAGAAGTATGCCAGGAAACAGTGGTGTGGCGTTCTATCCTCTCTGACTACCCCTTCGGAGAAATGGCGTGATGGTTAGTTAGTTCGTTAGTTAAAAGCTTTCAATAGTTCCGCAGATAAGTAAAATTACACAAATCCATCTTAAAACGCATGAAACTTAAAATGAGAAGATGTATGAATGTGGAGGAAGCAAGAGAAGTATGCCAGGACAGAGTGGTGTGGCGTTCTATCCTCTCTGACTACCCCTTCGGAGAAATGGCGTGATGTTAGTTAGTTAGTTAGTTGGTCACAACTTCCGTGTGAGCAGACTAGAAGCTCTTGGTCTCACAAGACTGCAGAAAAGACGAGAAAGGGGCGATTTCATCGAAACATATAAAATAATAAACCGTCACTATGGCTGTAATAAATTGTGTGAAACTGAAAAACAATGGCCTGACCCCCGCATAGAATAAGAATGTGGAGGTGGAATGGTGGTGGTGATCGCCTTACCCGCCATCTCGCCCAGCAGCTGAATGCAGGTCTGCGTGTCGGGGGAGTTGTAGCTGAGGGCGGCCTGGATCTTCACCTCTATGTCGAGCAGCTTGTTCTCCGTCCTGAAGAAGTTCAGCCGGTTTCTCTGCAAGTCTGTGGAAGTGAGTTATTACGATATTAAGAACAAAAGTCGGCATTTTGACAACTCTGTAAACACATCCAATGCCAGATAAGTCTCGTTACATACTTGTTAGGATTTCAAGCCAGTACTTACTCATGGGAGTGAAGACTGGCATATTTTGGTTTTGGTTTATTGTTCCATAAATTGTTGCGGGTTACCTACTCGTTCTAATATAACAAGATGCAGTAGGTAATCCCGCGTCTCATATTAGCCGTAGAGCAGGGAACAGTAGCTCAATCACAGATGATTGTCGACGTGCTTAAAAACGTGCTAAGCATTTGACCGATCACAATGAACATACATTCATATCACGGTCGCCTTGCCAAGCACCATAGATGAAAGGCATACTTTGACAAATGTTTCGTTTTATTGCTTTCTCAAATTGATTTAAAGCAAATAAATGGCATGATAAATTGTGCACAAACAATTAAAACTCTATAAAACTACATTATTTTACTTTGCTTACAGTTTTGGCGTATTTTCCATATTTAAAGCGGTAATTAATAATCCCGATCGATAACTTTTAACGGATGTTCCCCTTGTGATCGCGAAAACGTTAAACATCCGTGGTGAGAAATCATTATCACGCCGCTTATTAGCACGTCGATAGTCATCTGTGATTGAGCTACATACCCTGTCAATTATGCTCTACTGAGGCGACGCCAACAATTTGTATTTTAAGTTGTAACATTTTAATCTTGTTATTTAGTTATTTAAAAATTGTATTTAAAATACAGTTTTTCTCAATACCAAACAAGTTTTACTTCAAGAAGTTTACTATCAGAGGTTTCCTACACTTCGACCTCGCTCCTGACCTATCGAAGCCCCACCAATAGTAATTGATTTTAAGTAAATTGACTTGATCTTCCAATAACTAGTAACGGAAGTAAATAGCTTATCTATGTAAATAAACATAATTGATTACCAAGCTCTCTCTCCTTTCTCAAGGCTGCAATTTCATCATCAGTCAGCTGCAAGTTGGTCTCCAGTTGGGTCGGTATGGAATCTGGTTTTATTTCGCCATTTTCTGAAATATAAATTAATTCAAGTGTTTTACAATTTTTGTTACAAAGATGCTGAATCGGCAGTTCATAATGGAGTTCTGGTACCAACCCTTATGTATGGAAGCGAAGTATGGAGTTGGAAAAAGAAGGACGAAAGTAGATTTAGTGCTGTTGAAATGCGATCTCTCAGGCGAATTTGTGGTAAAACTATCTATGATAGGTGCACTAATGTCAAAATTAGAGCAGAATGCGCGGCTGAGATAAGCATTATCGACAAAATTAAGAAAGGTCTCTTACGATGGTACGGTCATGTGGAGCGAATGGATGATGAAAGAACGGCTAAAATAATCTATGATGCGAGTGTGCCTGGATCTTTGAACAAGAATTTCAGAGAAGTGACTATCGATGACATAGAGAGTGACGTAGTGGGTAACTAGACACCTCAGACCCGGTAGTATTTTTCAAGTATGGAATGTCACTTCTCTGAAATTCTTTTTTTATGATTTTACAGGTTAATGTTTTTTAATTTTTTTGTTTGTCGACCTTTATAAATATAAGAAATTGAACAATAACTTAAGGTACTTATACCAATTCCAAGCGTTTATTTTACTTTTGACAGCTCGATTATGTATCGATTAGGGATGTCCTAATGCGTTACCGAATCGATTTCTTATAAAAATCGACTTTATTTATGAAGAAGTTTTAATCAATTTGACACATTTATATTTTATTTTTGCTCAACATTTTGTAGTTTATAAACATACCCAGACGTTTAAAGCAGAGTTTATATTACGAAAGCGCTGTTGTAAAACTTTTTTTTTTTAAGTCTTTATTCAATAAAAAAATATTACAAAAAATACATAACTTCTTTACAAAAGAAACTTTAAATACAGTCCCGATAAAATCCTTAATTGGAGTTTGTCATCGGGTGCAGGAGCTACAGAAAACCCAAATATGCATAGGACTATTTTATTGTCGTAATGTAAATTGAGAAATTCTGTGTCGCGACAAATAAAAAAAAAAAAACAAATAGGTTTTAATTCAAATCACATTTTATATTTTTTCATGGAAAAAATCAACTTGAATAATCCTCGTTGCATAAGTAGGCTCAATAAACATCGATATTGATAAATATCGGATCTAAAGAAAATGTGCTTCACTATCGTAAAAAAAAATAATGAAGTATTGCATTTTTCGGTCTATGGTTGCCTGTTAATAATTACAGAACTTTATAGGCGCCCATGTGTCAAAAGTAAAATAAACGCTTGGAAGAGATATAATAAATATCACTCACATTTTACGTGAACGGCATGGTGCGTTTATATAGAGCATTAATCTCAAATAATAATTTATACACACCCTGTATTTGTTTATAAATGACTTACCCAGTTGGCGTTTCAGTCTTAGTGAGTTTCTAGCCGTGGTGTTTTCCCAGATCTGCCGTGCGGTCGGAGTTCCAAATGATTCTGGGCGATCCTGATAACAAGCAATCAACTTATCATAACCCATTCAGATTCGGCTAGTTCGCACTTTTTATGGGACAGAAAACCGGTTTCTTGTTTAGAAAACAGTTCAATCTGTCGAGAGACACGCTAAATATGTGTATTTTTTAAGCTCATGGATGTTTGCACACGGGAAATTGTTAAAATGGCTAATAATGTAAATATATTATATGCTTTTTACGTTGTTAAAAGCATTCAATATACCAATATTTACTTTACCACACTTTCTTGTTCAGAAAACTGTACAGTCTGTCAAAAGACACGCTAAATATGTGTATTTTTTAAGCTCATGGATGTTTGCACACAGGAAATTGTTAATATGGCTAATAAAGTAAATATATTATATCGTCTATGTAAGTTCAATACCGCATATGAGCCAATAAGTTCAAAATACGCATTTTTTGTGATTTTCGATGAACGAAACAAGCCGCATCGATTGGTTAATTCAAATTTTAAAATTGACCAATAGACTGCTAGCACTCGGTTAATGTCAATACCGCGAATAAATCATCTTCACAAAAGAAGCAAGCAATATTGCGTATATCCCGATACAAATTTCATGTTTACCTCTTTTTTTTACAAAATTGGAGGGTTTTTTGTCTCCCCTGAACATTTTGACAAATGGTTCTTCCGCAGTATTGAACTTACACAGACGATATGTTATTTATACATTTTTTATACATGGAGTGAAAAAACTCGTAGTACAACCCAAAAACTGTTAAATCCAAATTATATTTGGAGTGGGTCAAAATGGGTCAAATCAAAGAAATTTATTCTACAAAATCGACTCCAAATATGACGTAGATTCACTGGTTTCCCGCTTGTACAAGTTTAGTTACACGAGGTCTTTATAAATATTTACCTGGAATAATTTGATTCCGACAAATTTTCCACCAGGCAGCAGACATAGGAGAATGTTTTCTTTAGGCTGAGGATCCTCTGAAAAAGATCAACAAAAAATTACATTAATTATTGTGGTCAAGAAATATCACACTGTCTGTATTTTTAACCCCCACGTCCCGATGGTGTGTATTTGCTACAACTAGACTCTTATAATGAGAAAATCAATATAAAATATAATAGATACGGGCCTCGGAATTTTCGCATTCTTCCGTAGTAGAATTGCGAATCACATAAAATTATTTCAAAGCATAGTTATTAATTTGCAGCGACGGAAATAAATAATTAGTCGAAAAATTGGGGATAAAATCAATAACTCAGATAATTTCCATCAGAGCTTCTGACATAACAAAAATTGTTACATTTCATCTTCAATAATCAATGGTTAATAAAAAAACAATATTTAGGAATATTCATGATTTTACGATTTTTAAATCACATTTTCAAGGTGTACAAAATACTAATCACGGATCTTATTTTGTACCGAAAGGGTCCTTAAATCTACGTAAGCCTAATTATTATTAAGTACTACTAGTTTTCCTTTACCGCACCTGATGGTGCATAGGGCATTTGCAACATGAAGGCAATATGATCAGTCATAAAGCGCTTCAGCACCAGTCTCAGATATCACATATTAAATTTATTTATGTAAAACGGACATTGAAATAAATATTTCATATTGACCCCACGCCACATACTCCATTCTATTATATACAATTTTATTCAAAATGAATTATTGAACCTTGGATCTTCAATCCGACACCGAATTCTTCCACGTTTGAGGCTGGATCAATCTCTTCAACGTCGGAATCTTCTGTGGTTATTAAATCTTCTTCAAATCGAGGAAGTTTAGATTCTTCGAGATCCGTGCTGGAACGGCTCGAGTCGCTTCCAAAATCCGACATGTGGAAGTTGTCGCTGGCGTCGCTGTGCGATGTCTCACCCCAGCCTTCGAAGTCGGACTCGTTCGCGCATAGAGACGTTTTCATCTTCTTGCTGGTCGCTTCCGCGCAACCGCGACGCGGCCGCAAAACGCGTTTCGGTCTGGTCTCCGAATTCAATCTCGCCTTGGACTTGAAACGGTTCAAGACGTCGATTCGCTTGCGCTTTTTACGGCGACACACTGTGATGGTTTCAGATTTTTTTATCGCATTACTGCCGTACTTTAGATTGAAAGAAAATGCTGGTTTTTAAACAGCTGGTTTTTTTTTCTTCGTCCGATACTCGTGAATTCGTATTTGATTTTGATCCACGGTTTACTCCAGTAAAGATCTTGAATAGAGAAATGTAAAATGATGTAGGTACCGTATACCAAGGAATAACTTTAGCTGTGTAGCAAACGAAACTACTCAATGGTTTAGGAATTTGATCTCCAGCATTTGAAACAGCTATTTCTAAGCCCGGTTTATGACTATCATCATTTTTTGTATCATCTTCGATGTTTTCCTCCATTTTTGCTTTGTAATCCTTACGCACAGCGTATAATGGTCCGTTGCAGATCGTACTCTCGTCTGAATTCAGTTCTGTACCTGAGAATGAGCTGACGTAATAACAGAAGACGTTCGGATCGACGCAATGTTCGTCTCCATTAGAATATTCGGATGCAGAACTCAACGCATCTCGATTATAGTAAGACAGTTTATTTTGCGGGATAATTCTGTGGATCTTTCTGTAAGCTCGATTTTCTTTATAATACATGAGAAGAATGTGGTCCGTTGCCTTTTTGAAGAGGATTCTGTCACGCGCGAAAACGTCGCAAATTGACGCAAGACTGTTAAACTTGTTGGTTTTTCAGGAACCATACAGGTAACATTTGTATTCGGCAATTGAGAAATATTAGCCGTGGATTTTTTCGCTTTTCGAATAGGATAATTCCTGCATTTAATTTTGTTAACAGTACTTTTTGGGATCTCAACAGGTTTAGACAATTTATTTTTTTTAAGTCTGTACTCAAGAAGAGTCAAAGCAAGCCTAACGGATTTATCAATACCGATATTAGCATCTTCTAAACTGGTAAGAAGTATATCATCTTTACGTGTGATGATTTCGTCCATGGTAGAACTAGACTCACGAATTTCCAATCGTGGCCTTTTAAATTTTGAATAGTAATCGGTGATAAGTTTAGACACCTCCGTCCCGTTGGGAGTTATCGTATTGCTTGAATTCACATCTGAAATATTATCCATCGTACTGTCTTCATTGAAAAATGATAAATCCAGCATACTGCTTGTCTCGCAAACCTGTCCAAAATCATCAAAATCTTGGAAAAAATTACTCTCGCAGTTGTTTAGATTAACGTCATTTTGATTATTTTGCATAATATTAAATTTATTGGTAATATCAGGAACATGCATGTAGTCTTCTTGTAAAATATTACAGCTTTCTACGAGCAAACCAGCAAAGTCACTACAAAATTCTTCATTTTGACTGCGTTGGTTGTGATTTGGGTCCAAATGTTTCGAATCGGATTGACAATTATTCATTTGAGCGCTCGGACAGTTCTGGGGAACATTTTGAACATGTTCATAATTGTTCGCATAGTTTCTATTGTACGGCTGAACATTTGAACAGTACTGAGCCACGGTCTGAACACTCTCACGGTATTGGTAGTTGGGATAAATGGGAGTGCGGTTGTCTGGTTCAACGTTTGGACAGCTGTGAGGCACATCTTGAACACTTTCGTAGTATTGGGTGTGCGGATAAACAGTGGACCAGTTATTCAGTTGGAAGTATTGTGCATTTTGAGAATCATCAAAATATTGCACATTTGAGTGGTTATTTGGCTGGTGAAAATAATCAAAATTACCTGCATTTAAAGTGGGCTCATTCGCAAACGGCTGGTTGTTATGTATTTCATCATTATCTGGACGAAAAGGATATTTTTCGCTGCCATCTTTTATGTTGCTTTCATTTGTTTTTGCTGCGACTTTGGAATTTTCTGGGTTGCCGCATTTATTTGTTTCGGTAGCCAAATTAGTTGAGTCAGTATTTAAAATTGGAACGTTGACATGTATAGTAGCAGTTTTACTAGTGAGTTCTTCATCAATGGACATGTCTGAACCGAATTCCATATCATCCAGTATACATGCATCGGTATCTGGTATATTTTCATTCAATTTCATGACAATATCTTCATTCCTATTTTCGTCTTCTTGCGCATCCCCTTCAGTAATATTTTCATATGATTTTCGGACAGTGTCTTGATTCCTAATTTCTTTTTCCTGCGCACTGATACTAATGATATTTTCAAGGGATTTTTCAATATCTTGATTCCTACTTTCGTTTTCTTGAGTATCAGTTTCCGTGATATTTCCATCTGATTTTCCAACAGTATCTTGATTCTTATTTTCGTCTTCGATATCTTGATTTCCATATTCGTTTTCTTGCGCAGAAGTTTCCACAATATTTTCTTCTGATTTTCCAACGATATTTGGATTCCTGTCTTTGGTTTCTTGAGTGGAATGTTCTAGAGAAGTGGAAAAATCTTCCGGACGATTAAAACTCGCTTCTGGCAAATTTATAATCAAAGATGAATCGATTTGTGTACTATTCGAACCTACAACCGCCATCAAATCTTGAAGAGAGATATTTTCTAGGTTGGTATATGATTTAGAAATGTTTTTAAATAACACAACGCACGGCTTTATCGAAAATGAAATGTGTTCGGAACTATATTTTTCAAAGTTCTGACTGTGTGTTTTATAATTATTTGTCTCCAATAATTGGACATTATTTTCAGCTAGTAAATGGCAGATTTTACCGTCACTCTTTTGGGAGTTGGGCAGCCCATTGGTTGATCTATTTTCCGGGGTGAGAAATCCCAAAAAGTCGGAAATAAAAGTTTCATCTGAACAGTTTTGCAGCAACGATTCGTCGGTTACGTGTTTTACAAATTCATATTTTTCTCCAGCATTGTCGCTGAAATTAAAATCGTCTGATAAAATAGCGACACTTTCGTTTTCTTCTGTGACAACATTCAACACAATCTAATTTATTTTCATCGGATGGCAAATTTGCTGGACTAAAGGACTCGTCTTCGAAGCCAAGATGCGCATCTTCATAACCTTCAAAATCATTGTTTTGATATATTTTGTTAATGTCTTTGAGCCACTTTTGTGCCCTTGATTTCCTGAGTGTCTTTAAATCAGATTTATTTATAACATGTTTTTCTATGTCATAAAAACTTTTTGTCACAGCACTACCGGCTTCGCTAACACACAAATCATTTTCATATTCCTTATTTAAATTATTCACACTTTTAATTTGGTCCAAAGAAAAGCTAACACTTCCTTTTAAATTTGGAACCGGTCCAAGGCTTTTCAAATCGTTTTTTTCAAAAAGTAATGGCTGTTTCACGGAATCTGTTTCACTAGTGTTTGTGGTTAATTTTTCGGGATTTTTTAAATCCTCTGATTTTTCCAAATCGTAACCAGATGTCGATTGGTTGTTTTTTAATTTGTTGATGTTTCCAGCAAGGATGCAGTGAGCATTCAAAAACGCCATGAATTTTCCATTCTTATCGTTTAGATTCAAACTCAATTCGCACTTTTCATTTTCTTCAAAAATTAAACTCACATCTGAGAATTTACCCTCTCTTGTTTTGGTATTTTTTGTTTGATCATTTAAACAACGTACGTTATCATCCAACTCGTCCTTCGAAGGTTCTATAGATTGAATGTGGTCACATTTGTTCTCGTAAAACAAAGCCGTTTCAATAGAAAAATCAGTAACATTTTTAACTGCTTTCGATCTACAGAAATCATCATCTTTATCGTTTCGTTGTCCCATTGAGTCGAATGTTTTGTCAAAAACTTTGATCGACTGCTTATAAAGCCCTTGTTCTTGATCTAAAGTTGAATTCACCGACTCCCACACCCATTGTTTGATACAAAAGCGTAAAAGATTATGTTCGTCAGATTTATTAACTAACACAAAACATTTCTTCACTTGTTGAACTGAATTTAAACAAACTGCAATATCACTTTGTGTTCGGCTTCTTGTTCGCACATTATTAACATTATTCACAGTAAAAACGTTGTTCAACTTTGAATATTCAAGATTCTTCAGAAAATGAGTTGCATTTGCATCAAATTTCTTCAAAACTGAAACACTTTTTACTTTATTTTTCATCAAATCTGTTTTTATCACCAGTATTTTCCGCCTTCTGTTTACGAGTACAATAATTTATCTGTAAAGAATAATCTATCTTTACTAAATTTCTACGGGAACTTCTGCAGTTATCCATTATCAAATTCTTAAAAACTTCATAAAGTGTGAGTGAAAACTTTTTATTTTAGGAGGGAAATTTGAGAGAAATACTTAGTGTTGCCAGAAATGAAAAATGAAAATATTTATAATAATAAAATCAGGTAAGTACCTGTGTAAAAATAATTCTTATTTTGAGAAATAATGGATCTGAATGCAATGTTACCACTTGAAAAAAATTAACAGACCTGTACAAATAAAATATATTTAAAAATGGAATCTACTTAAGTTATTACAAATAACTAACCTTCGCCTTTGCTGAACGGTTCTTGAATGTCTTCCAATTCATTCTGTAAAATAAAAAAAAATACAGGGCTGAAAAATCAGACTACTTCATTTATTATTATTTTCCCCTAGCATAAGATCCACTGCTCCATCAGTGATTTATTCACATTACTAAATAAGCTGATAGTGTGACGTTTGCCAGTTTAACTTTATAACTTGTTCTAAGAATTGTGATTTAAATTAGAATCTTCTCAGACCTTTTACCACTTGGTCTGGTTGCTAGGGCAGGGCCATTGTATTGCCCACTATTATTTTTTAATTTGTATAACGGTTTTCGGAGAAATCATTTATCTCTTTTCTGTCATATTTAGGCCCTGTTTTATCACCTCCGTTTAAAACCTGATTTTCGTAAATGTCCTAAAAATCGCAGTTAAGTTAGAAAATGCATTTCACCACCCGTGATTATCACAAAAATATTGTAAATCCCATTTAAAATGCCGCTAAAGTTAGTCAGAGGTTTGTTCTCCTTTTAAATCACATTTAAATATGCCATCGCGATTGCAACAGTTATGACATCTCGATCAAATGCGTTGAAAATTGGTTAAAATAGAAATATTATCATGTTTAAGTATAGCCCATTTGATATTTTACTAACCACACTGACTAAGTTGAACCTCTCTCCGATCCTCTTGGTCCCGTCTCCATTCTGCGCCGCCTTCTTCTTCTTCTCCTTGCCGACTGGCTTTTCCGGTTTCCCCGGGGCCGCCGGCTCCGCGGGGGCTGCGCCCTCTGGCTCCTGGGGCGGGCCCTGCTCGGCCGCCAGAGGGGCAGGATCCCCGGGGGACTGCAGCTTGGGGCGCTTGCCGCCGGGCCTGGATTCCGGGGAGGTGTCTTTGGACTCGTCGGCGTATCTAATAAATGAAGAAGATAGGACATAAATTAGAAAAAATTAAAAATATTGCTCTTTTTGGATAATTAGTGTAGGTTAGTACATAATTTATGAATTAACCACTTAAGAGCATACCACACCACGTGACTCGCGGCCGCTTCCCATACAAACGTATTCCTCGATTTTCTCCCTGGAATTTAACATTAGAGCAATGATTTTTTCACACGTTTTAAATATCGACCAGGTGCGTGTTTGCATTGTCTAATTTTAAAAATATTTTATTTGTTAAAGGAGATAAATAAATTATTTAAAAAATAAGACGATACAGACACGCATCTGGTCGATATCTAAAACGTGTGAAAAAATCATTGCACTAATGTTAACTTCCAGGGAGAAAATCGAGGAATACGTTTTTATGGGAAAACTACCGCGAGTCACGTGGTATGGTATGCTCTTAATTAACGGTCTGGTTTTTATCACAAAATGCTTTACATATTACAAATAAGCAACTGTGTACAGGATGGGTACTTTGCAACAATAATAAATGTTTCAATATTTTTAGACACTTAAGTGATAGCCTTTAAGTGGACATTATTGTTTGAAATTAATGTTGTATATATTTAAAATAAGTGTATGTCTGTTGGCTGTCCATAAACAAATAAAAATAATAAAATAAAAAAAAACTACTACTACTAAAATGGTGCATAGGGCACTGCATTGATACACCAAGTGCAGTTAATCTTGGTAGTCCAGATGATTTTATACAACGAATAAAAGTGTTTACCGTTTTGGTTTGATCTTTCTACCGCTACGGCTGATAGTCTCAGGCTGAGGAGTCTTGGGTTCAACCTTCGGTGTAACAGGTTCCGGTTTCATTGATCTTCGGGGAGTTTTCTAAAAATAATTTTAAAAAACTTAAGCATTTGAGAATTTCGATTAAGTTACCTAAAAATTTCAAACAAGAATTCACTAGAAGGGGCGCTTCCATACAAATTATTTATATGGGTCCTAGGGCTAATTTCATTACACCTCTTATTATCAAATTCCACCGTCTTAAGACTTCAGCACTTAGGCCAATACACGAAACGTGTGACGTAGATGTCTAGTGATGACGTAGCGAGTGGACGTAGTGGGTAACTAGACACTTCAGACACAATAGTATATTTCAAGTATGGAATATCACTTCTCTGAAATTCTTGTTCGAAGAGTTTAACTTAAAAAATTCTTGGACATCCTGTTAATAAATACATGTTTAAGAAAATTTAATATTAATTTTTACTTTATTGATCTACGAATGAAGCCATGATTAAAAATTACAAATATTTTACGTTCTTATCTAAAGCATCAAGAGAAAGATTCTATCTACTATCTTTATCTAGATGAATTTTTTTTTAAATATTGTGTTTGTATTATTTTACCACTGGCTGTGGGGTTTTGGCGGCTGCTGACGGCCTTTTCCCTCTGCCAGGAGTAACTGCGGGCGTCTCTTTTTCGGCCACCTCTGTTGTCTCAGCTTCTGCTGCCTCTGGTACGGCTTCCGGAGCAGCTTCTAAACAAGTACGTATTATTAATTTGTAATTCCAATCAGTGAATTCATTATTTTATTCTTGCGTTAACTTGTAATTTTTGAATCGTGTAAAATACCAGGTATTTAAAATTTTCCGTCCGATACGTATTTCCAGTCTATGCGAAATTTTTAATTTTCAAAAAACTGAAATTAAAAAATATTACACAGGGCTCCTTCAGTCTGATTGGTTTCCAAATCCTCCGCGGTTTTATCATTCTCCGAGTCCCTGGACTTGTCAGTGATAGACTCCTGGTTCGCATCAGCATCCTATCCAACTGCAAAACAGATTAAAAAAAAAAAATGGTAAAATAAACAAGTGAATGAATAAATTGGGCAGAAATAGCTGAGGGCCAGGGTTTTTTAGTAGCTGAAATATATTCCGATGGAAAATCTTAAAGAAGATACGCTGCTCCACGTAACCGCGGACCGTTACTGCACCCTACACTCGCTAGTCACTTGATGTTCTCACCTGGAAATTTAGCACTAATGCAATGAATTTTTGAAGTTTTTAAGATATTGACAAAAAAGCGGCGAGATTTCATTGTCTTAAATATTATATTTCGTTACATTGGAGATAAATGAAAATAACAACACCTATTAATAATATACAACCACAACATAAACATTTGTTTGCTACATTTTTATGATTAGCTATAAAAAAAAATTTGTACAGCTTAATATAAATACTTTTTTTTTCTCTTCATCTAAATAATTTATACTGATCACAAAGAATGGTTTTTAAGTTTTAATATGGTACATACTGATTGTAAATATCTTTATTTCGTATTATACAAATAGTGTAGAAATAAACATTCTCTTACGAATATTCCAGCAAGCGGTTTCTATTCTTGCTACCCAAATGCAAATAAAAACCTTCATGATTCCTGGTTGGAAGGTAAGGTAACTGCAAATACGTTAATTCTGATATAACTGCATACGTTACTTTGTTGTGGGACATCCAAAACTTATGTCAGCAGCAACTTTAACTGTAATCTACATTAGTATTTTACATAATGTATATTTAAACCCGTTTTATTGTGTTGACAGTACGACTCTTAATTGGTAGATCAATATACTTTCTGTAGAAATCCTTTTGTACATTATGCTGTTCTGAGTACATAGTCTTAAGCGGCCATCTTTATATGGCGCAGTCACAGTTTACTACACAGTTTCTGTGTGCAGTCTGAAAAACGGTCCCGTATAAAGCTAAAACTGCATGAAAAACGGTGTGCTAGTGTCAGATTTAAGCTGACATGACAGTCAATGTTTTTTAAGTAAACGTTTAAATAGACATTGGTTATTGTATGCTTTTAAATACGTAAAAAAACAATAACATATTTACATTATTAGCTAAATATACAATTTCCTGAGAGCAAACATACGATAATAACTTACAATCGCGTTTCAAAATACACATATTTTAGCGTGTCTTTTGACAGAAGTTTGACTGACTGCACAGTTTCGCTGAACAAGAAACTGTTGTAGTTTTTCCTGAAACAAGAAACTGTCCTCATGATAATAGTGGGCATTAGATCTATTGATTGTCTTTTAAATTATTTATGAATTCTGGTGTTATAAATCTCTCGGTGTTGCGGTGAAACTGCAACCTTTGTCATATAACTATATCTCAGGTAATAAAACAATTTAGCATTTTATGAATAAACGCACCCATTCCGTTATTTAATATCAATGATTTCTTTCTCGGATATCCACACCCAAGTTCATTTCAACAATTTCTTCAATTTTTATAATCATCTGTTTACGCATCAGAATTATTGGTTACTGATTGTTTATGATAACTTTATTTGAGTAGGATATATAAATTAAACTACTTTTAAAAATACGGGGGGGGGAAATAAGACCGCATCATGTCGATATCAGAAACAAGTGAAAAACAAATCATTGTTCTAGTGCTAAATTCCATGGAGAAAATCGAGACTAGGATTGTATAAGAAACAGCCGAGGTCACTGTGAATGGATTGTAGCAACACATTTGATTTACCTTGTCATCTTCGGTTGTTGTTAAGCTCAGTCTCTGTTTTCACCCGTTTTGCCTAAAATAAGAAAATGTTGGACATTGAACTAACTTTGTTTTTTCATAGACAACATTAAAACATCACTTGCATTTTTACAAAAAAAAATTTTTTACATGTCACAAAACAAGTACTAGACCATAGGTTCCCAAAGTGGGTCACCTGGCCACCCAGGGGGCCCTGGAGATCTGAGGGGGCCTTCTCTGGCTTTGGGGGAGTAGGGGAGCCCTGGGAAGCAATTAGGGGGCCATGAGGTGCTTAAATTTATGACCCTTGAATTTCAAAATTCTATTATTACAGGATGTACATACGTATAATAAATATCATCTATGATTTTGTGATGTTTCAAATTATATGCGTACACGTGTCATATAGTTCATGAATCGACCGCTATGGGCCCATGATGGTTGGTTTACATTGTCGTTACAGCGTTCGCGTATCTTATTATGACACTATAATTAAATGTATAAAAAAATATGGTACCTACACTTACATTATTCTGTTTTATTATTAATTTAAAAAGGGTAAATTTCCAGGGGGGCCTTGTGTAAGTTTTGTGTCTGAAAGGGGGGCCACGGGTCAAATTAGTTGTTTGGGAACCTATGTAACTAGACCTTACAACAGAACAGAAACTCACAGCTTATAAATGAGAGAAAAAAGCACACAGTTAGGAAATTACAAGTTCTCTTAAATAATTGACAGTACATAAACAGTCAAATAATTATTATGCAATCATAAGTTGAAGAGTTTAGCAAAGAAAAAAAACCACATTGAGTAGCTTCAGCACTACTAACACACTCCGCGGCAACTACAACAACTAATTCATCCTTCAATACTTCATCAGGCCTACAGACAAGCTAACCATCTGCAACCCCACCGGACCCTCTACTAGTAGGTACCAGGAGCCATTACAGACTAATTCAACGGTCGCAGCCAGAGAGAAGTACCACGGACATGATAAAGAAGTTATAATTACAGTTGAATACATCAATATCACCAAAACTGTCATTATAGGTGCTCGGCAATCTCCTAAGAACACTATTTTTTAAGTAGTTTTTAGAGGAATGTGGTATAAAGAATATTTTTAATACATTTTGCAAGAATAGTTACCTCGATAGAGTCATTAGTGGGATTTTGTATGCCGAGTTTGGAGATCTCTTCCTCTATTTGTAGCATACCAGTGTTGTAGTCCTTTCGCTTGATAGCTTTGGCTAGGAACTGTTTCTTGTTCTCGAAATTAAAAAGTCAAATTATTATTATTATGCTGGCATTCAGGCGGAAATCACTAACCCTACATAGGGCATTGGTATGCACCAAGTGCAGTGTATCTTGCCTCCAAGCCAGTTCCTGTGCATCTTTCCAAGTCAAGTCTCACAGTTCCGACGTAAATTGCCGAAGCAAGCACAGTTAAGGCTCTTGGGAGGAGTATAATATTCGGCCCAGCCAGCCAAAAAGGCTTCGCTGGATGACAGTAAGAAAAATATCCCCGAAATAACTGTTTCTTGTCAAGCAAAATCGCACATTATTTAAATGACTTTAAAAAGAATGTCGGCTTTGCTTTTTTAATATATGGCCATCTAAAAATCACCAAATATAACTTAAATTGGCATTTCACAACAAGACCAAGCCGTACAGAATCTGAGTTCTTTCAAAAATGCACAAAATTAGAAGCAAAAAGACTTACATTTCTCCCGTCCCATAAAAATATATTTTGTACTTCTTCCCATTTATAGTAGTGACCTAAAAATATAACATAAAACATGATTATTGAACGCTAAAAGATCAGTTATATAGTCATTTTATCTTATAAGACGATAGGGTTTGTAAAAAATGACAACTGTCGGGATTCGGGATAGATATAATAGTATTTGATAAATTGCACAATTTAACCGTAGCAGAATTAAAGTAATTTAAAATAAGTGAAATGAATCGTACTCACTTTAGCCGGCCATGCAGGATAGCCTTTTACTTTAGCGAAAACATAATCCCCGGGTTTGAATACTTTAGCCTTTTTAACCATTTTTGTATTTTTACAAGCTCGACTGGCCGGGTTTTTAAATGGAGTTTGATCTGTAATATAGATTTTAGACTTTAGTAATATTATACAGATCACGGATTTAACAACAAATAATGTGATAAATTCTCAGTAAATAGTTTATTCCACAAATACTTAATTTTATTGATTACAATCTAATTTAAAAGCATGGGTAACTCAGTTTAAACCGATTCAAAAGCACGGTTCAAACTATTTGAGCTGCTGAGCTGTGACTCAGATTCCTAAGAGCCGCTCAAAGCAACCCCCCCCCTAAAATTCAGGGGGTGGTGGTGGTGCAAAGTGAGTCACAGCTCCCTGTACTGCCAATGGATTGTCAACAGTGGACGTCCAGGACACCGAGAACCTGCAGGTACCTGCAAGCATCATGATGCCTTGTAAAATAGGCAAGCATGGTTAAGGCTCTCAGGAGGCATGCGTAGTATATGCCCCAGCCAGCCAAAACGCGTTGACCGGATGACATTTGATACCAAGGGTTGCTGCTTCCGTTGCTTCACTTCTGTGTACTTATACACATAATACATATTACAAATATATCCTATAAAAGTGCACGCGTAAAAATATATATTTATAATGTATTTTTATCAATATTGTAGTACCTAATCAAAATAAAAGGTCATTTTCACAAAAAAATATCTTACTACGGGCTACTTATTCCGTAGGTAGGTAGGTACCTAATAAAATATAAATTTGGTCGACGCCGACGTTTCTAAGTAGGAATAATTGCAGAACAGCACTATCATTTTTTGGTAGTTGCTTTACTTATACAGAGATTACAGTTTGCTGGTACCGACATTTTTTTGGTGGTGTTGTACCGGCCGAGATTGCAGGTTACTGTATTCTCGGTCGGTAATCGCTAGTTTTATATTTTGTCGTGCGTCGGAGTGTCGCTAATTTCGGAAGTGAATCTCCCCCTTTAATGTTTTCTCCAATGATCCAGCTCTGTGGGCGTCAATTTCCCAATCTCAGCGCGCCCCACCACTTTCTCCGCCCTGCGCCCAGCGCGGCGCCGAGGCCTATTACGATCCGGTGGGCATTTGCCTTGGCATTTGCTGTCTGTCCGCCGCCGAGAGCGCCTGCCACGGAACACCAGTAACTTTAGTCTTCGAGGAGAAGACTGCAGCAGCGCTATGGCCCTACAGCCCCTACATGTAAGTATAATTTTTTTTTCGGCCATTTTCCTACATAAAAAAATAGTTAGGTATTAACTTATCCGAACACTGTGTGGAACCCTAACACATTCTGTAAATGTCCCGGTCGCGTCCCGTAATTCTAGCGTATACTCGTTTAATATTCACATATTTGTATTACTACTACTAGTACTTTCCCTTATCCGCGCCCAGTGGTGCATATGGCACTGCATTGGTAATCCAAGTGCAGTGTATCTTGATCATTTTATGATAGGTATCACACATGAAAAAAATAGGAAAATCATGTAAATTAATACTTCATGTATTTGTATTTGTACAATTTATATTTTTATTTCAATTGCTTAATTATACTCAATTTAAAAACGATTTTACATACATTATATTTTTATTTTTAATATTTTAAAGTAGGCTAGACTGATAAGAGTCTACCAGAACTCTACCAGAACTATGAAAAAAAAATCATACGCTCTATTACCTACATATTATATTCACTTTTGCGTAGTTAATTCTAATATTTAATTTTAAAATTTAATTGCCTTTCATGAACGAGCGCAATTTTTTAAAACTGATTATTATTAGTAAAAAAACGATGAGTCATCTCGCGTCCATGAAAAATTTTCTTATTTTTTCCGACTTACCTACAACGCTTGCATTTGATAAAGGGTGGCGTTGGCCGCTATTTCTAATTTTTTTCGTTCGAAGAGCGGCGGTCAATGCACTTTTCTGCATTATAATAACGACGACGTGTTGTATACGAGGAGGTATTATAAAAATATAAAGTTTACCCCGTTTTTTATCGTTCAGTTTGGCTTCAAATATTTTTACATCTCTAAAAATAATAAAAAATAAAAATACACGTTTACAACGAGCAATCGTACACAAATCTAAATATAATACAGCTGGGTTCTACGGTTGTAGGTAGGCTCTAGGTTAGGTTAAGTTATTTCTTAGTTTAGGTCATATAGGTTTATTAATAGAAACTCCATATTATATTTAAATCTCTATTTTGTTTTGGCTCTGTTTATTTTCATTTAGTGACGACAGTTTAAAAATGTCTTCACAAGGCGAAACAATATGAACGGGTGGTGGCCCAGTGGTAGCATCGTGGTCTCGAGTTCAAAGATATCCAATTTTCAAGCACAAGCCGCTTAGGCTTCATTGCATTCATCTTAAAAACAAATTGAAAAGTGTGATTACTTATAAATATTTAATATTAACCCCCCCTGCATGACCTCGTGCATTGCAAACCAAAAATGTGGTTATTTAAGCAATATTAAATCCATCTACGAATTTTCAAAATAATTTCGGATAAAAAAAAAGTGAAACATGTCTGTTTATTACAGATTGCATACCCTTTCCTGTGTGACGCAAATGAATTCCACAACTGTGCCTCCGAGCTAAGCGATCGGCCGCTAGTTGCTCCCGTGCGTCCTCAAGTCGGGCCCACGTCCCGCAGGTCCGACATCCAGGACGCGGACGCGGACGCCGAGGACGTGATGACAAGAATCTAGGTATGTAGTGCCTATTTTTTAGATGAATCAATAGTAAACGTGTTTTTCGTGACTTCTTGTTTCTAATTTAATCATGATTGGTGTATAGATTCCATATGACATACAATTTTCATAATCGGCGACTTATTTTACATTTTTAAAATTAAATATTACCTTTCTATATTCCCATATGGATTCCACAAATTTAGAAGTGTTCGGAAGTATTTCAGCGTCTCGCAGTTCCGACGATAACTGCGTTAAGTTAATAATCATTATTTTTAAATCGTTTGCAATTTTTTTTTGCAAAATGATTGCATCATCGCGTGACGCCATGGCGTAATAAATGGTGTTGGCGATGCCGCGCCGCCTGTACCTATTGCTGTCATTATTTCACTTTGTGTACCTTACCTTGCCTTACCTTGCCTTACCTTGGACTAGTTCCGAAGCGTAAGACTGATCATCTTGCCTGCGCGTAATAAAAAAAAGATCAGGGCACTGTAATTGGTGTACCAGGGGTGCGGATAACAGTTTCTTTAGTAAATAAAATTCTGCCACGCCATTGTTCATTACCATAGCCAATTTGTATTTTTTGCCAAAATTTAAAACTATTTTAATAATATAGATAAAATATAATATAGTAATAAAGATAATCGAACTCAGAGGTGTGTTTTTTAGAACTCTATGGTAGTTATTTACCCTTGCATATTTTTTTCACAAATTAAGCCGATTCCGATGCGATGATAAATTTTAATATGACATGAAGTAATAATTTACAGTGATTTTTTTCCTATTCTCACGCTAGTTAGCTGTGTGAAGATAAATATTTTACTATGCTCGAAATATCTTAGATAATACTCCCGATTTTAAATAAATAATTTTTCCTTAATGCTAATATGCAAGAACTTCTTTCGTACAAATATTATATACATATTGTAATATGTATTTGCGCCACTCACTGCAAAAAACTTCTCAGAAAAACTACCGATTTCAACCTATTTTAAAAATTGTTGAATCTACCGATTTCTACCGATTCAACCGATTTCTACCGATTCAACCGATTTTTACCGATTTTTACCGATTTCTACCGATTTTTAGCACCGATTTCTAAAGACCGACTTTTGCAAACTGCCGCTGCCGGTTCAGTATGTTATATGTTGCGGTAGGTCTCACGCAACACGTGTGAATTTATTTTGTCGGATCAGCGGCGCGTCAGACCGTTTGACAATACTGTCAAAAATTAATATTAAGTTTTTGTTAAGGGTTATTATAATAATTAATCCCGATGTAGAGTAATTTGTAGCAGTAAATATTAAGATGCGTCATGTGTTATAATATGATCTATTACGAGAATCGATCATTTTATTCATTAATTAATTATGCACGTGATAATAGTCTTAAATCAAAACGCAATTCACGTGAGTATTATTTTACTTATCATTTAAAATGGTGCTAAGGTTATTTGAAAACCATTTTAATGGTTAAAATAAAGCGAAAACTGTAAAGAATATTGAATGGTCGGCGTGACGTTTGGCTGACCGTTGGCAGTTACGTTTTTTATTTAAACGTTTAAGTATATTGAATTCTTGTAAAAACGTAAAATACAAAGTAGTAATATATTCACATTATTAGTTACATTAAAATTTTCCCGAGTGTACACTACGATAATAACTTAGGATAGCGCTTAAAAGTATACATATTTAGCGTGTTTTTTGACAGACTGTAGGTACAGTTTACTGAACAAGAAACTGTACAGTTTTCTGTCCCCTTTAAAGTGCGCTTTGGTATCGGTGACTCATTTGCAGATAAAAAAAGAGAAGCTTATTACACAATAATTGGCAATAATCGCGGTCCGCGCGGCATGGTTACCCCACCTAAATAGCATATATATTATATAAATAGTTTATCTATTTACCTAATGCATTATCAATGCATTATAGGGCATCAAAATGTATGAGGAGTTCCCAGATGAATTAAAAAATGAACAAAATTTAAAGTTATTTAGGGCTAAGTGTAAAAAATATATATGGGAGAAATATTAGTGTAGAGTGTAGATATTATATCATGGCTAAATTGAATTAATAATAATGATAGGATAAGAATAGTAAGGAAAAAAAATAATTAAGTGTAATGTAAAATATATTGGTCTATGTAAAAAATTATATACATATACTAAATAAAAAATATAATAAATATTTTTTTTTTTTTATTGTTCTTCTAGGTATCATACCTGTAAATGTAAATGTTAATTGTAAATAAATACCTCAACACGGGCTTTGCCTAGCGAGGTATTTCATTAAGAAAAAAAAGTAATATATGAAATAAATGAATAAATAAAAAATTAAAATTAATGACGAATTTTCAACCAATGAAGTTTTATAACTATTTTTAAATTTCCTGATAGGAGAGTATTGTAAAGTTTAAATTGCATTCTTCAGTAATTTGGTTTTTATATAATAGTGTTGCTTTTATGATTGGATTCTGAGAAATATCTAAATTTGCTATTTTACGCTAAACAGCTCTACGTTATCACTAGACATCTACGTCACACGCTTCGTGTATTGGTCTAAGTGCTGGAGTCTTTGGGCGGTGGAATTTGATAATTAGTGGTGTTATGAAATTAACTAGGGAGCGTATATTTTTAGAAAATTTGTGTGGAAACTGATGGAAACGTCCCTTCTAGTGAATTTTTGTTCGAATCTTAACCTACTGTATAAATTTCGCTTTTAAATAGCTATTTGATTTTAATTTATTTTATTGGAGCGCGATTTATTATATTGAGTTTTAGAATTGTATTTTTATTTATATGTATTTTAATTTTTTTTTTGTGCGCTAGGGTATGTATTCTGTACTTTTTATTTTTAGTTGAATTTGTATTTATGCACCTACTGACGAGTTGCAGTAGGCAACTCAGTAGGACATGTATTGTTTTATTTTATGTATACATTGAAATAAAAAAAAAAAAAAATAATAATAAAAAAAAATTAAACCCAACCTATCATTAACCTACTGAATAAATTTCATAACCCATTATAAAGAATATTGCTTTTAAATAGCTATTTGATTTCAATTATTTTATTAAAACCAACCTATCTTAATCTACTGTATTAATTTCATAACCTATTATACTATGGATTTACCATAGACTAGTCCTCATAAAAATTACCACGCTTTGTGAAGTATGCCCCGAATGGATGATGAAAGAACGGCTAAAAAAATATATGATGCGACTGTGCCTGGATGTAGAAGTCGAGGAAGGCCGAGAAAGACATGGCATGATCATGTAAAACAAGTGCTTGAGAGTGGGCATGTAAGAAGTCGGAATAATCGACGTGCGTGCATGAGAAGATGTATGAATGTGGAAGAAGCAAGAGAAGTGTGCCAGGACAGAGTGGTGTGGCGTTCTATCCTCTCTGCCTACCCCTACGGGGAAATAGCGTGATGGTTAGTTAGTTAATTAGTTATTTAAGCGTGTGTTTTTCGTGACTTGTTTTCTGATTTAATCATGGTATTGGTGCTTTAGTGTTTTGATAATAAATTTCGCCGTAAATTTCAATTGATTTAATAACTGAGTAAAGTAAAATAGGATTATCTGTGGTACAGAAGTCTTTCATAAAAAAAGGAAATAGTTTGGGAATGACCTACCTTCCTACCTACCTACTACCTACTACCTACTACCTACTAACTACCTACCTACCTACTACCTACCTACCTACCTCTTCCAATTTTGGCTATATTTTGAAATTTAATGTCCACATTAGTATTTTGGATTTCCCTATTGAGACGTGAACTGTTTTTTGAATGCCATGTAACTTTGTTCGTTTTAACTTGTAATTTACGTTTCATTTTTGATGAAATGAGCGGGCGGGTCCAAGTCCAAAGTTTTGAACCCTGTACCGTCAGGCGAGTAGGCGAAGCTGATGGGACTAGCAACTCATATGATTGTAATATCTCCGTATCCAGACGTTTATGACAGCTCGCCTGTCAAACGTTCGTCTGGGCGGAGGCACATAGGGTTTTGCGTCCTCAGCCAGGGGACAGTTTGATCATTGTCGCCCGCTGTGCTCTCGCCTGCGCCTGGCGGAACTTGGGAGCTTACACCTTTCGCGAGCCGGATGTTCTGTGTCTGGTGGCGTAGTGATACAAAACAGAAGACACTTTTGTCCACCGGTGCATGGGACAATGCGTGCGATGGTCTTTGGATAGGAATTGGGATAGGATTCGGCCGGGGACGTATGAAATAGTGTCTGCCAGATAGGATGATAGTGTGAGATGCACACATGCGTTCTGTACCCTCCCCTCTTTTCCCTAATCCCCCCTCCATTCAGACCCTGACCGCGGATGCACGGGTGGATGTCTGGGGTGGGGGTGGCGAGGCAGTATGCCGGTCTCCACACGGGTGGTAGTAATTACTAATGAATAATGATCGGGGTAGAAACTAACATACCCTACCATTGTTAATTTGGGCCGACTCTGGTTTGGTTTGGGTGATGGAAACAATGACAATTATAATACATAAGCCGAGACAGTGGTAGGGGGTACAATGAAAGCGTTTGTTCGCGTACATAACGTAAATTCATCCGTATTTTTATCACACTAACAATCCTAAAATCGCGGTTTAGCTTGAAAAAATAGGTAGAGTTGGCTGGACTGAAAAAAGACTCGAGAGTCTTTAAGCCGCCTAAGCAGTTTACAGCCTAAGCAGTTTGTGCTCGAGAATAGGAATCAAGTTATGTCGGAGTTGCGATTCGAACCGGTGATCTCTTAACTTAAAGATCGCGATTTTACCACCGAATACCGATTCGATATAATTCAATTTCATTTCATAAAAAGATCATGCCTCTTTTTATTTTTGATATGCATATGTGTTACATAAAAGCAACAGTTCACAGGATGGATGCTTTACAACAATAATTAGTACATAGTTGCTTTAATAATTTTAGTTGGTACCTAATTAAGAGATAACCTATTATTGGACTTTTATGTTAGAAATTATATTTAAAATAATTAACATTTATATTATTCAGGGTGTAACAAAACTCGATGTACAAGCGGGAAACCAGTGAATCTACATCGTATTTGGAGTCGAATGTGTAATATGAATTTTTAATCTGAGATTGAAAAAATTTTTTTTCTTCTCACAAAAGTTTTCACAAGTATGGCAGATTCTTATTAAAACGCGTTTTTTAATTTTGCTTTCTTTATGGATAGTATTAGTTTGACTAAATACATGATATTTGATAACTATTTGCAACAAAAAAAAAATCGAAAAAAAAATCATTCTCAATTTTCTCGAAAACTAAGGGTCAAATAAAATAAAAAAATCTATAAAATCGACTCAAAATATTATGTAGATTCTAGTATTTTTTAGATTAATATTTTATGTGTGATACCTTGGACTGGTACTAAAGCGTATGACTGATCATCTTACATTCATGTAATAAAATGATCAATATACACCCCTCTTGGTGACGTAGTGCCCTATGCACCATTGGGTGCGGATAGGGTAGAGAGTAGTAATTATATGGTATGCACAGGGTATTTGAATTATTTCACAATACCGCGCAACCAATTATGACGCTTGGGATATTCAAACTGGGTGATTTTCCAACGCAACGCCTGCATTAATTTTTTAATTTTTTAAAATTATATTATTTAGTACTATATAATTTTTATGTACATTACACTTAGTTTTTTCCTAACTATTCTTATCTTAACGTTATACATTTTTCAGTTTAGCTAAAATATAATACACTAATATTTTTCACAAATATACTTTTTACATTTAACCCTAAATAAATTGTCATTTTGTTCATTTCTTATTTCATCTGGAATATCCTCACAGAGTGGTGTGGCGTTTTTAGACAATTCTGTGACATAGTTTTTTATTTTCTTTTTCTAATCTTATATTTTTTTAACCTCTTATTGCATATTTATGAAAAAAAACAGTTTTTTAATTTGTTTTGCAAATATCTTGGAATTATCCCTTTAACAACTTCGTTAATTTCATTAGCAACATTATATTTAATTCTTTGAATTATGAAATTATTACTGACATAATATTCAAAAGTTTAATAATTTTTTAAATGTTTGTTCTTCTACTGCACTTCAATATGATTCGCATGGCTTTGTTTTGCAAAATTTGTAAATTTTTTAGCTCTCCTTCATTACTAAGGTATAATATAAATGAGCAGTAGTCTATAATATGTGGATTTTTTTTTTTTTTGTATGTATATATTATTACTGTTACCACTACTCTCCCTTATTCGCACCCAGTGGTGCATAGATCTTACATTGATCATTTGTTACATGACGGCAAGGTGATCAGTCTTACGCTTAAGCGCCAGTCCTATAAGTTCCCTTATTTACACCAAATGGTACATATGGCACTGCATCGGTACACCGAGTGAAGTGATTCTTGATCATTTTATTACATGAAGGTAAGATGATCAGTCATACGCTTCAGTCCCAGTCCAACATGAAAAATTAATATGAAAATCACTTGTAAATAAATATTTCATTTTGACTCCCTACGGGAATCGAACCCGCGACCTTCGTGCAATTCAATATGCTACCGTTATGCTACGAGGCGGACACCATTATACCTTTCAAAAAGTCAAAAGATATAAAACCGGCCTCGAATAAAGCCGGAATTATATTAGAGCCACGCCGCGTGTCGCAACGCGTGGGTTTGGAATCGATTTCGTTATTATTATTTTTTTTTCATTTATAAATATACATAGGAAAAAAAAATGAATTTTCTTTTTTTCAATCCAATGCTCCCTAGGAGTTTTTACAATAAACTCATTTAGGGACAAATAAAAAACACATATTTATTCAACCTACTCTTCATTATTTTATAGTCACCTCGTAACTTTGTAAGAGTGGTGCATAAGGTATTATAACTATTTTATATTCTAATTCTTTGATTCTTTGATTTTGTCGTAAATCAACTATGTTATGACACATAAACTAAAATGTTTCGTGTATTTTAACCTATATTATGATCATATGCAATATTGCTCCGATATGTGTGCATAGTGCAAAGGGTTCTAAAAAAAGATTAATGATGCGACTGTGCCTGGACGTAGAAGTCGAGGAAGGCCGAGAAAGACATGGCATGATCAAGTAAAACAAGTGCTTGAAAGTGGGCATGTAAGAAGTCGGAATAATCGACGTGCGTGCATGAGAAGATGTATGAATGTGGAGGAAGCAAGAGAAGTATGCCAGGACAGAGTGGTGTAGCGTTCTATCCTCTCTGCCTACCCCTTCGGGAAAATGGCGTGATGGTTAATTAGTTAGTTAGTTAGTTAACACAACCTACACCTGAAATTTGTTTTCAAATCTGTACCAGTAAATTTGATCAGCGCGCTTGCTAAATGCTATGTAACCATTTTATTTACAATATTTTTCAAAATATGTGTAGGTAGATGCAGATATTTATAGAGAATTCTCTCATTACCATTTCGATACAATTTCCTTAAAATTACAGATTTTTATATATTTTTTATATTCACGTTTGCGAAACGCATAATTTTTTTTGAGAATTTATTTATTTAACCACCTCAACAGGCCAGTAGCTCAATCACAGATCACTATTGACGTGGTAATAAGCGACGTAGAAAGGCCGAGAAAACGATTTCTTACCACGGATGTTTAACGTTTTCGCGATCACAATGGAACATGCGTTAAAGTTATCGATCGGGATTTTTAATTACCGCTTTCAATGTGGAAAATACGCCAAAACTGTAAGTAAAGTAAAATAATTTAGTTTTACATAGTTTTAATTGTTTGAGCACAATTTATCATACCATTTATTTGATTTAAATCAATAAAACGAAGCATTTGTCAAAGTATGCATTTCATGGTGCTTGACAACGCGACCGTGATATAAACGTATGTTCATTGTGATCGGTCAAATGCTTAGCACGTTTTCAAACACGTCGATAATCTATTTGTGATTGAGCTACAGGGGGCCCCCAATAACAGAGGGGAACAACGTCACAAACACCAGGCTTTTTAATGTTCTTACCGGGAATCGAACCCAGAGCCTCCGTATCGTGATATCAGCGTCTTAGGCCGCCTATATCGTGATATCAGCGTCTTAGCCATTAATTAAAAATATTTTGTTGCATTTCATTAGAAAATTTACTTGTTGCACGTTTTGTCAACGAGCGCCTATTTGTAGGCCACATTTAGTACACAATATTTCGCTCTATCTAGGTATATACGTGAGACTGATCACCTTGCCTTCGCGTAAAACTCTTGATGGTACAGTGCCCTACGCAAACACGACTTCATAGATTGAAAAAATGAATCCATTTCGTATTCCTTACTCGTGTAAAAAAAACTATAATATGCTAAATTAAATAAATTATTTTTCTAATCAAATATGTATACATATAACCTACTGCTACTGCTACTCTCCCTTATCTGCACCCAATTGTGCAATGGGGCACTGCAATGGATACACCAAGTGCAGTGAATCTACACATTAAGTTATATGAGTATAATCCTGTCTTGATTTTTTTCACACATTTTATTCTAACTGTCTTAGCTTCACCAATTTAATGTTCTCCTGTCACTTATTTTTTTACTGCTTGTTATCCCTATTATGCGTAAATAAATAAATAAATAAAGTATATAATAATTGATTTAGAGTCGTAAAAGAAAAAACTTTTGGTTGTCTGTAAAGTCGGTTTACGGACGATAATTTTACGTGATAAGAAAACATTGATGAAAAATAGCATACTTTTATGAATTGAATTGAATTGAATTATTGATACTGAATTATCATTATTTTGTACAATACAAAGCAGGAGTTAATTGAAAATTTAAATTTTTCCATATTTTTTTTTGTTTGTTTTTCTTCTTGTGTGCTGCTGCTGTCTCCCTTCTACTCGAACGCATCGGCCGATGGAGTGGAAGAGAGATAGATGCGTCACAAACCGAACGCTTAGGCCGATCGTGCCTCCTATCGCTTGTTCCGCGCTCTCGCTTGCACACTCGGCTCAGACGGAACGTGACAATGAGTCATGCTTTTTCGTGTGTGCAGCCGGCGTTCGTCGATTTACTAGACGTTATCACGTCAAAAAAAATATTTACTAGTACTAAAATTATTATGTAGATACCAAGATAGTAATAATTCAGTTTGATAAAAATTGTCCGTCACGTGAACTGTTATTTTTATGCATCGTTTGTACGCCTTTACAGATTGATGTCATCATTCCATATCCAGTTCGCGTGCATCCTCCCAAGTTCACGTCCCGCAGCTCTGACGCAAACTGCCGACGGATTGTCAGCAGTGGACGTCGAGGACACCGGATACCCGATGCCATGTAAAATGGGCAAGCATGGTAAAAGGCTCTCAGGAGGTATACGTAGTGTCTTTTACAAGATTATGCCTAATATATATGTAAACTTACTGTGTAAACTTAATTGAGTTTACAAGTAATTTATTTTGACATGTGTTATTATGTGTTTTCCATATAGGGTACTACGATATTTTGCTACGATTTATTTTAAGTTTTAAACGTCCGACGTAAACTGCGAAATGTTAATGAAATTATTCCGTAATGAATATATCGTTTATGTGACATGGTGGTAGCGTGTCAGGCTAACACGCATGAGGTCCCTGAATCGATTCCAAACATTGTATTGTTTGTTGTCGTTGTTCTGTCGTCGTTGTTCTTGTCGTTATCTTGTCGTTGTCGTTGTCGTTGTTGTTGTTCGTCGTTGTCGTTGTCGTCGTTGTCGTTGTCGTTGTCGTTGTCGTCGTTGTCGTCGTTGTCGTTGTCGTTGTCGTCGTCGTCGTTGTCGTTGTTGTCGTTGTTGTCGTTGTCGTTTTCCAAGATGGACAGGGTATTGCAATAATGAGAAATGCACGATGTGAGCTATAGGCCGTTTTTTCGTGTTGGCATCTGGTCATTGTCGTTGTCTAGGCTAGGCTAGGCTAGATGCATTTTTTCCTATTTTCAGGATTATAATAATATTGACCATGTTGTTTTTCTTTGATATGCCTTTTCATGTTATTTCTTATGACATTTAAGTATGTGTTATTATGACTCTTTTGTATTGTATTATGGTTTACTGCATTTTTTCAGGATTTTAAAGATGCAGTTTTTCTTACTTTAATATTATGCCATTACATAATATTTACTTAAACATTGAAGTATGTATTATAATTACCATTTTATATTATTCTGCTCATTTTGATTTTTTTTTTTTTTTTTTGCAGGATTTTTGACAACGCATATTTTCATCAGTATTATAATATTTACTTTGCTGTTTTGCTTTTGAATGCCTTGACAGATTATTTGTTTTGATATTTAAGTATATATAATAATTCTTTTATTTTTTTCAGCTCAAAGGGTACTTTATTCTTTATTTATTTCAATTTTATTTTTTGAAATATGTAATTGAGTTGTTGTTTGCTTACTAGCACGTGGTCTCCCCCCCACCACCTAATTCTACTTTCAATCACGGTTTATACCGTAAGAAAGTAGATTTCTTAGATTATTTTAGTTTAATTTGATCTTTCTTCTCCTTTTTGGCCTTCCTCTTACCCGGCCTTGCAGCCGTCCCTGTACTCCTAGGGCCCCTTCTTCGTATCCGTTGCTCCACCGTACCCAAATGCCCTCGCACAGTCGAGGTTCCGCGCGTCTTCCGTTAGCCTGCGACCTGCTTAACTGCCGCTTGCGGCGACCTGGTAGTCCGTAGCAGTAGCACACAAGGTCCTCTCGACATGTGAGGGTGTTTGGAGCGCCAGCTACTTCGCGCTGCAGGAGGGGCTTGACTCTGGGCCTCGGCCAGGGTGATGCGACCTTCAGGTTAGTGCGGAGTACCTGGCCAGTACAGGCGGCGTTGCGTACAGCGGCCCGCAGCCGAGTGTCACGCCGCGGGTCGAGCCCCTTTCAGGGTTAGGCCTGGCGTGCTTCTCGGATGCGGCGCTTCTGCTACCAGCGCACGCTGGGTCGGAGTAGCGGCGACGAGATAGGCCTATTGGCGCTGCGGTGGCGCGCATGTTTGGCCGGGTATTAGGCAGATCTATTGTCCCACTTTCAATTACGGTTAATACCGTAAGAAATGGGTTTTTTATCATTTTTTATTCAAGTTTCGTTTCTGCTTCATTCAATTTAATTAATTTCATTAAATTTCACTATTTCTTTATTAAATTTCACTATATATAAATGCCCTTTGTACCTATTTGGCTTTTTCATTACACATTTCATTACATATTTCAAAATAGCTTTTGAAAAACCATTTCATTATTATTTTAAATGCATGTGTAACGACTATTCTGTAGATGTAGGTTTGTAGATGGGTTTTTAGTATTTTGGGAAACGTAGTTTAGCTGAGTACTCGACCTTTTTTGTCTTTCTTATATATTTATCCTTAACTAAATTTTTTTTACATGTACATTATCATGTTTTTGCTTTAGTCTATAAATTTATGGATGAATATATAATGAAGATAATAGCTTTATTTGGTGTGGGTTTTATTTATTATAATTGTAGTTTTGATGGTAGCTAGATCTATCACTGTTATTGGGAATAATTAACATGGGTGACAGTGATGATTTTTTTTTTAATAACAAATATTATATATAATTTTATATATAATACAAATAATTAATTTAAATCATTTAAAATCTAAAAATTAAAAAAAGAATCAACTCCGCCTGCAGTTTCGGTAACGACTATACCGACGCTGCTGCCGGTCCCAAGCCCGGAAAAAGGAGGAGGGTAGACGTGGGGTTAATCAAAAACATATGTAATTTATTAAAATCATAAATGGTTTTCCCAATCTTTGCAAAAATTTATACTTTATTTTACACTGAAGTCATATGGTGTACTCAAGCAAGTTCTAAGTTGAAGACACTTACTTGCAGTTTCCATGTTTGAATGGTTTTTCGAATCTTTCCAAGCATGTCTACGCTAACTTGAAGTTTCGTTATTTAAGGATGATTTATAAAGCGCTATTTTCGCGAGAAATCGCCTCAGAGCGCATGTACAAATGGTTTTTCGACCACGTCAAAGCATGTCCACGCTAACTTGAAAGGTTCTATTTTTTAGTCTCCTCAGTTTGACGTTCCGACGATGATTTCCTGATTTTTCATACACTTGATTTTGTAGTTATTCTCTTCATCATACTTTAAGGGACTTCATAATGATCTAGTAATGGTTTTAATTTAAATATTAATTACTCTTAGTAACCTATTTAGTAATTTTTCAATTTGTATTACAATGAAAATATTTTAAAAGTTAAAATTATGATTATTTTAAGTGCGCTTGTGTACTTGAGTTTAAATGTGTGTAAACTAGACCACCATCGGTGTAGGGTGTGCCAAAGCGCATAGTATTTTGGAAATCGTAGGATGCTGAGTTTTCGGCTTTGTATTACTTACTATTATCTTTTTGATTTTAAAAAAAAATAATATGTTTCCCGATGATGGTTTTCCTAAATTATTCACATTGTATTTAGAATATACTTCTTTATAAACACTGTAAAATGTTTCTATGTATCGGCACGGGTTTTATCCCAGTGAGGGACTACATTATAGCTTTTTCATTTATTATATATATATTTTTAAAAGCACTATGTACAAGTCCAAATGTCTTTCTTATATGTTTATCCTTATCTTAATTATATTAATGAACTTGAATAAATAAAATTAAAAAACTTAGTTTTTTTTATTCACTTTTTTATTATTTTATACACTTAGCCAACTAGTTTCGACCTACTGGTCATCCTCAGGGCTACTTATCATCTAAAAACTTAACAGTAAAAGTTATATAGAATAAGTACCTAATAAGTGGGTGTGGCTACCTATGAGGTAGTAGAGGTAGGGTATTTTGGGGGTGGCAGATGAGTAGGGATGGGAAAATGTTTAACATAGGGCTATTACTTAAATTTAATTGGTTATTAATTAAATTTAAATTTAATTTTACAGCTTTTTTAATTTCTAAAATAAAAGAGAAAATATTCTCAATAATTTAGAAATTTTAGAAATAAAAAAATCTGTAAAATTAAATTTAAATATAATTAAATAACAATTAAATTTAAGTAATAGCCCTTGTTTAACATCTTTCCCATCCCTACTCATCTACCCACCCCCCAAATACCCCTACCACTACTCCCTTATCCGTAGCCGCACCCACTTAAAGTTAATGAAGAAAATATGGTATTGAATTTAGTCTGGGTTTTGTTTTGTAGAATTTGGTTCTGGTGATTGTAGTACTGGTGATCCATCACTGTTATTTGGAAAACAACTAACTATTAAGCCCATCACAGAAGTAGCTATAATATATATATATTAAAGTTAATCATAGCAAGGCATAGCGCAATATATTTATTTTCTATACAAATTTTCGAGTGACTGTACACGCAGCTATAAATCGCACCTTTAGGACGAAAACGAATTCAAAATACCAATTTTCGGAAATTCTCAGTAGAAGCAAGTAAACACTATCGATTTCTTCTTATTTTTCATGGGAAATTATGTACCTTTCTGTGTAAAAATAAAATATAAAATAAATACTAAATTATGTATAATGTTATTTTTTCAGTCTTTTATGATGATAAATCATTACAACCTTTTTTTGAATTAGGTAGTTTTCATCCTAAAGGTGCGAAATATAAATTATATTTAAATATTTTTATTAATAATGATAATGGCTAATTTTTCTATATTGTTCCTTTTGTGATTATTGTATTTTTAGATTTAGCATTGTTAACTCTGTAATCTGAAGTATTGTAATATTTAGTCTTTCTTTTTCTAATATTCCCAGAATGAGTTTTGTAACTCAATTGGGAGTGCAAAGTATTTTGTACAAATTAAATTAATTAATAAATAAATTATTGTTCCGCGTCACTCGAAAATTTGTATAGAAATGTATATCTCGCTGCGCCTTGCTATGATTCATATTAATGTAGGTATATTGCTACGTTTGTAATGGTCTTTATGGGTGACATATTCTTCTTCTTCTTCATACCATATCCGCTCCCTATGTGGAGCATATGGATTCCACAAACTGCCTGCAGGCCAAGCGATCGGCCGCCAGCTCCCGTGCATCCTTCCAAGTCAAGTCCACGTCCCGCAGCTCTGTCGCAAACTGCCGACGAATTGTCAACAGTGGACGAACAGGACGCCGAGAACCTGATGTCTTGTAAAAAAGGAAGCATGGTTAAGGCTCTCGGAGAGGCATGCGTAGTATATGGCCTAGCCAGCCGAATCGCTTTCGCTGGATGACAGTAGATACCAAGGGTTGCTGTGTCCGTTGCCTCACCTCTGTGTAAAGTCAAACCACCGCACACCTTCTAGTTAATTCTGGCTTGAAGCACGTAGGTAATATGGGGGTAGTACTGTCTAGTCCAAGGAAATGATAAATATGAAATATAATTTATTTGCAACATTTTGAGTGTGTCCAAATACTTGTAGACAAAAACTGGATTTCACCCATTACGGGCTAATCATTACAATTTGACATCTCAACAGAGACGAGAAGTTTGGAAGGGAATATGGACATCTAGGCGTTTCACAGGGCTTATGACCTGTCATTGGCTGGGTTAAGTGGCCACTTGATGTATTACAACATTCCCCATTTCACCTAGTATTTGATATCCATATCTGCCAATTTACAATAAAATGGCGCGACGCTTCTCATGTGACAACACTCTCTGTCATCCATTGAGAAAATTGCTAAGCATTTTAGCGGAAACCTTTATGATTGCAAGTGAGATTCTTACCGAATTATATCACCTACTAGGAAAACGCCTGAAGATGAGGTTTCTGCTAAAATGCTTGGCAATTTTCTCAATGGATGACAGAGAGTTTCACATGTGAAGCGTCGCGCCATTTTATTGTAAATTGGCAGATATGGATATCAAATACTAGGTGAAATGGGGAATGTTGTAATACATCAAGTGGCCACTTAACCCAGCCAATGAAAGGTCATAAGCCCTGTAAACGCCTAGATGTCCACATTCCCTTCCAAACTTCTCGTCTCTGTTGAGATGTCAAATTGTAAAATTAATTTTTTAAATTAATTAAATCATTCCATATATTGGAATATTATTTCATATATTGATATTTCATATATGATATTCCAATATATTATATTATCATATATTTGGCGGCCTCTGTAGCGTAATGGCTAAGACGCTGGACTCACGATACGGAGGTTCCGGGTTCGATTCCCAGTGAGAACAAAAAAAATAGAATTTTTCTCAAGCCTGGTTGTTGTGATGTTATTCCCCTCTGTAATTGGGCCTCCTGGCCTGTTGAGGTGGTAAAAAAAAATAATTAAAAATTAAATTACAATTAAAATCCCTGGAATATTACCCGCGTCCTCATGCATGATAGCTCAACGCGGAAACCACGCGCTGTTTGACCGACACAATTAAAATAATGATTTCAGGTGGCTCACCTCGTCCGGCTCACTCTCCCCTGGTGGAGCGGGTGGAGCGAGTGGAGCGAGCCTCACTGCTCGTCACCACCTCTCACAACTCCAGGTTCCTGCTCTCTGCTCTCGCACCTCCACGACCGGGACTTCCTGGTGCACAAGCTGCCAAGGTAGGATATTTAACTCTATTATGTCAACGCTATTAACTCTATTTTTCCAACACTCAGGTTATGAATGAGGACATTGTATAATTCCTTCGTGAGAAGGTTGGACGGTTGGAGTTTAGTTCGATTATTTGGTCGCCACATGAGGCTCGATACTCTTTGTTGGTGGAGAGTACAGAAGAAATTTCTGCACTATCTGTACCTAGAATATGAATATTTTCCTTGGCTCTTCCCAACCGACTCTTTACTAGGGATGCTAGGCTATCAGTCATTATGGAGGAGGAGGGACGTCCATTTGGGTGTTCACTTCTTTCAGTGATTGGTTATCGCATACATAACTTAGAAATTCTGATGGATGTAGGTCTGTTCGTACCTGATAACTATCTTCGTCAAAGACAGTATCGATTGTTTTACCTACCACGATGCAGAACCAACCTGCCCATAGTTATGGTAGAGCAATCTTGCTACTTAATCGGATCACCTCGGATGTCGACATATTTCATGACAGTGGGTCTTCCGTTAGGAAACCACTTTCTAACTTATCATTTTTCTTTCTATACTTTTTTATATATCATTAATACTAACATAACTATCTATTGTCATGTATGATTTATTATTGTATTGTATTTAGAATGAATTGCATTTTTTCTTTAATGTTCTAAATAACTGAAATAAATAAACACGTCAACAATGGAACAGTTCGACACTTCGTAACTCAGCAGCTCGCAGCTCACAGCTCCTTGCGCGGGTCAAATTTGAGCTGATCTGCGAGCCGGTTCACGACTCAAGCTCAACTGCTTGAGCTGCGAGCTGATCCGCAGCTCAATGATTTATATTGAGTTACCCAAGCCTAAATTACAGTGCTAACTCACCGATACGAAGAATGCACAGTATACTAACAATATTGATGTTTTCAACACAAATCTAGTGCATTTTAGGGAACAGTGTCTGGATGCCATCTCTGGCGGTAACGAATAGCTACCTACTGTGTAATCATTTAAAAATGTCTATGGGCGTAAAAACAATAAAATAAATAAATAAACAGAGAGCAGCAGTAGTAGATTTTCACATTATCACCATCCCACATCCGGAGCATATGGATTCCACAAACCGCCTCCAAGCCAGTTTCGAGCTGGGTCACGTCTGCCGATGGATTGTTGCAACGCTGAGAACCTGAAGCCATGACCAATCATGATGGAGTCGTCCTGCCTCGTGTACCATCAGGTGCAGATAAGGGAAGGGAGCAATAAAGAAGACTTGCGTTCGAACACAAAAATATGAATTTAATATAATTTATCCTATATTTACTAAACTGTACAAGACTTAGGTTACATTCAATTAAAAAATTATTATAAGTCGTATGGATGTCACTTTAAATCTTTTTTGGTTAAAATTCGTAATTTTTGTATGAGAAAGTCGACATACAATACCGGCACACAAAACATTATCCATTTTCTTTTCAAATCGTAAGAAAGTGGAAAGGAAAAATGTGCAAACAAAAATGATACCAGATATTATTGATATCTCAACAGAGACAGAGAAGCTCTGGAAACGAATGTGGGTTATCTAGGCGTTCACAGGGCTTATGACCTGTCATTGGCTGGGTTAAGTGGCCACTTGACGTAATTACAACATTCCCCATTCCGTCGCCCAAAAAAAAAATGCTTTAACAATATTCTCAATAGATGTCACTATAGAGAAAGAATATTAAAAATATTCTAAATCTGTCGAAAAAACATTTCGCATGTGGATTATTCTGTACATCTTAGATATATACAAGTTTCAAAAATTTGTCATACATGGTTGTCAGATGACAGGCGGAATGGGGAATGTTGTAATTACGTCAAGTGGCCACTTAACCCAGCCAATGACAGGTCATAAGCCCTGTAAACGCCTAGATAACCCACATTCGTTTCCAGAGCTTCTCTGTCTCTGTTGAGATATCAATAATATCTGATATCAGCCCAGCATGGGTATAATCCATTAATTTGTCTACAAGTATTTGTATACGTTCAAAATGTTGTTCAAAAATGATACCATCTAATTCCAAGCGTTTATTTTACTTTTGACAAATGGGCGCCTATAAAGTTCCGTAATTATTGTCAGGCAACCATAGACGGAAAAATGCAATACTTCATGTTTTTTTCTTTACGATTTAAGAAGCACATGTTCTTTAGCTCCGATATTTATCGATATCGATGTTTATTGAGCCTACTTATGCAACGAGGATTATTCAAGTTGATTTTTTCCATGAAAAAATATAAAATGTGATTTAAATTAAAACCTATTCTTTGTTTGTCGCGACATAAAATTTCTCAATTTACATTACGACAATAAAATAGTCCTATGCATATTTGGGTTTTCTGTAGCTCCTGCACCCGATGACAAACTGCAATTAAGGAGTTTATCGGGACTGTATTTAAGTTTTTCTTTCGTAAAGAAATTATGTATTTTTTTAATATTTTTTATTGAATAAAGACTGTAAAAAAAAAAAAAGACAGCGCTTTCGTAATATAAACTCTGCTTTAAACGTCTGGGTATGTTTATAAACTACCAAATGTTGAGCAAAAATAAAATATAAATGTGTTGAATTGATTAAAACTTATTCACAAATAAAGTCGATTTTTATGAGAAATCGATTCGGTAACGCATTAGGACATCCCTAATCGATACATAATCGAGCTGTCAAAAGTAAAATAAACGCTTGGAAATAGTGACATTATATTATTATGTCACTAGGTATCGTTTTCCTTTGCAAGTATTATGTCTCTTGGTAACATTATCCTTTCCACCGTCGATACGCTCGTGGCACAAAATTTTCTGTGAATGCAGAAAAATAAAGCAAAAAATCACAAATTCATCGGTGCAATCTGTTTGTAAATCGGATAATCAACAAGCGAGATACGACCATTTAAAGTTTGAATTTCGTAAAGTACGCGATCGGTCGCGTTATCAATTCACAGAAAATTTTGCGCTACAAGTCTTTGTCCCTCGCTTATTAATCGTCGTATTGACAAACGGATGGCACTTTTCGTTTTATTTCACTGCATTTACAGGAAAAAATAAATTAACGATAACTGTTGGTGACCACAGAATGTCGCGTCGTAAAACAATGTGACAAAAGTCCACTCCTGGTTCATTAGACTGGGAGATCAGGTCAGCTCGGTAGACCAGGTCAGGCTATTTGGGTCAAACCTAGGTCAGGTTAGGACAAAGTTGGCAGTCTAGGTCACGTTTGCAGACAGTGTTGGCAGCCTAGGTCACGTTTGTAGACAGTGTCGGCAGCCTAGGTCACGTTTGTAGACAATGTTGGCAGCCTAGGTCACGTTTGTGGACAATGTTGACAGCCTAGGTCACGTGTAGACAGTGTCGGCAGCCTAGGTCACGTTCGTAGACAGTGTTGGCAGTCTAGGTCACGTTTGCAGACAGTGTTGGCAGTAGGCTGTCGACGAACGTGACCTAGGGGTCACGTTCGTCGACAGTGTTGGCAGCCTAGGTCACGTTTGTAGACAGTGTCGGCAGCCTAGGTCACGTTTGTAGACAATGTTGGCAGCCTAGGTCACGTTTGTGGACAATGTTGACAGCCTAGGTCACGTGTAGACAGTGTCGGCAGCCTAGGTCACGTTCGTAGACAGTGTTGGCAGCCTAGGTCACGTTTGTAGACAATGTTGGCAGCCTAGGTCACGTTTGTAGACAATGTCGGCAGCCTAGGTCACGTTTGTAGACAATGTCGGCAGCCTAGGTCACGTTTGTAGACAATGTTGGCAGCCTAGGTCACGTTTGTAGACAATGTCGGCAGCCTAGGTCACGTTTGTAGACAATGTCGGCAGCCTAGGTCACGTTTGCAGACAGTGTTGGCAGCCCAGGTCGGGTCAGGCCGGGCCTAGTCCCCCAGCAGCCCCCTGGCCTTGGGCGTGAGGCGGCGCACGCGGCCGCGGCTGGACACGAGCGGCGCCTCCTCCTCCCACTGCCGGCTGTGGGACGCCTGCCCGGACGAGGACGCGCGCGGCTGGGCGTGCCGCGCCTGCATATTGGACAGCGTTATACGCGACTAGAAGACAAAAAATCATCAGATATTAATGACACCCCAACAGAGACAGAGAAACTCTGGAAACGAATGTGTATAATCTAGGCGTTTACGTTATGTGAAATAAGAATGGATCCCAAATATGACGTAGATTCACTGGTGGAAACACTTGTACATCGAGTTTTGTTACCCTCCCTGAATGAGGCCTTCAAATACTGAAATATGTGGTACAAGTGGTTCAATGCACAGCTTCAAATGAGGTATGTGAATCATGCACTCATTTTGGAATGGAGCTGTGTATAGCTCAGCATGTTGGATAAAGCTTGTTACAATGTGTCTGCGGTTACCGTGATGGGTCGCTGGTGAGCGCGCAGTCGCTTGCTGATGGCCGCGATGTTGTCCTCGTCGCTGTCCTCGTTGTAGCGCGGCCGCTTGGAGTCGCGCGCCGGGCGCCGCGTGCGACCGCTCGATCCGGACGGCCCGGCCTGTATACAAGAAATTTTATGTTTTAACTTATTTTGAGCGATCACAAAAAATTATTTAACCCTCGCCTTGCGATGATGGAACCCGCGTTGCAAAATCTCACTAAATAATTAATATCTCCGTAAATAATCAAAATATAACACTGGCATTTTCGCTAATCTTCAATCGAACCTTTTTACACCGGAAAAAAAATATTTAATACATAATAGAATTGTAGGTAATTACTTAAAAAATATTTTTTACCCGCATGTTTCAGAAATTTTTCATACGAACATCGTTTATTTTGCAGTAAACAGAGGATTTTTTTAATGCGTTTAAAAAAAATAAATAATGTGTCATTATGACAGACAGAGATACTAACTACACACTGATAGTAAAAACATTTATATGAAAAATACAATTTTAAAAGTTATGAATCAAAATTTTGTATGGGTAAATATTTGAAAAAATAAAACGTCAAAATATAATTCAGCTTTGTCAGTTATTACTACGCGAGTAGGTAGTTCCTAGAAAATCATTGATCAGAAAATGTTGGTTTAAAAGGCCATTAGTCGCTTGACAGCTTGGAATTGGAATCCACCGAGGCGGAGTACTCACGCGGGACTCGTCCGAGTGCGCGGTGTAGCGGTGGAGCGGGCGCGAGGACGTGGACGGGGCGTCGTTGCCCGACCGGGACGTGTCCAACCGCCTGCGGACAATGACAGACCATTCAATATAAATATGTTGGCATCGAGTAGGTTGCATTCATTGCACATTGGGGGATAATGTTACCATATATAAGATGAATACTTGGAAGATGAATACATAATGTTCCAATAATGTTTAAATATTTAAAAGTATTACCTGTTAAGGGATTACTGTGGAATAGTATCATTTGTCAAAATATGTTTGACAACACATATAAAAATAAATTAGATCACACATATACAACTAGATTCACATCCATGGAGGGGTTAATGAGGGAATCCACTGTTTTCTAAAGTAATTTTTTTCTATAAACTTACTATTTAACTAAACAAAAAAAATTTATTTAATATTTTTTTATAGGTTATTGATGAAGATACGATTTTTTAAAGTTGCACATTTCAAATACCGCGCCAAATACTACCATGTACTAACTGCGTCATTTTTGCAGGAGTGACGTCATAAAACGGGTTGTTTAAGGCCATGGTATTTCTCCAGCAAGTAACAAAACTGTCGAAAATCTATGCAAACTGACGCGGGAAGCACAGATAAAATAAACCGTCGACTCAACTGTCATATACTGTTAACAGCTGTTCTAGGGAGACTGAATGGCGGCCATCTTTTTTGCAATAGAAGCTTGTATTCCATATTAAAATGCCATGGAACGCGGCTACGGGGGTTTAAAAACGGAAACCGGAAACACTTCACTTAGATACAAGGAGTGACGTCATTGTTAAAGATTTTGAAATGAATGCTATTTTCAACATTTTTTATTAATTTTTGCGTGCGTTTTTGGGATATTTCATCCCACTTCAAAATTTTTAAATATTCGCGTATACACGAAAGCATTTTTAAAATTCAATTCGGGTAGCAGTGGATTTCCTTGCAGCCGGCGTTCGTCGATTTACTAGACGTTATCACGTCAAAAAAAATATTTACTAGTACTAAAAATTATTATGTAGATACCAAGATAGTAATAATTCAGTTTGATAAAAATTGACCGTCACGTGAACTGTTATTTTTATGCATCGTTTGTACGCCTTTACAGATTGATGTCATCATTCCATATCCAGTTCGCGTGCATCCTCCCAAGTTCACGTCCCGCAGCTCTGACGCAAACTGCCGACGGATTGTCAACAGTGGACGTCGAGGACACCGGATACCTGATGCCATGTAAAATGGGCAAGCATGGTAAAAGGCTCTCAGGAGGTATACGTAGTGTCTTTTACAAGATTATGCCTAATATATATGTAAACTTACTGTGTAAACTTAATTGAGTTTACAAGTAATTTATTTTGACATGTGGTTATTATGTGTTTTCCATATAGGTACCTACGATATTTTGCTACGATTTATTTTAAGCATTTAAACGTCCGACGTAAACTGCGAAATGTTAATGAAATTATTCCGTAATGAATATATCGTTTATGTGACATGGTGGTAGCGTGTCAGGCTAACACGCATGAGGTCCCTGAATCGATTCCAAACATTGTATTGTTGTTAGGCTTGTCGTTGTTCTGTCGTTATCTTGTCGTTGTCTTTTGTTGTTAGGCTTGTCGTTGTCGTTGTCGTCGTTGTCGTGTCGTCGTCGTTGTCGTTGTCGTCGTTGTCGTTGTCGTTGTCGTTGTCGTTGTCGTCGTGTCGTTGTCGTCGTTGTCGTTGTCGTTGTCGTCGTCGTCGTTTTCGTTGTCGTTGTTGTCGTTGTTGTTGTAGTTGTCGTTGTTGTCGTTGTCGTTTTCCAAGATGGACAGGGTATTGAATAATGAGAAAATGCACGATGTGATTTATAGGCCGTTTTTTTCGTGTTGGCATCTGGTCATTGTCGTTGTCTAGGCTAGGCTAGATGCATTTCTTCCTATTTTCAGGATTATAATAATACTGACTATGTTGTTTTGCTTTGATATGCCTTTCCATGTTATTTCTTTTGAAATTTAAGTATGTGTTATTATGACTCTTTTGTATTGTATTATGGTTTACTGCATTTTTTCAGGATTTTAAAGATGCAGTTTTTCTTACTTTAATATTATGCCATTACTTATGTATTATAATTACCATTTTATATTATTCTGCTCATTTTGATTTTTTGTTTTATAATATTTACTTTGCTGTTTTGCTTTTTTTTTTTCAGCTCAAAAGGTACTTCATTCTTTATTTATTTCAATTTTATTTTTTGAAATATGTAATTGAGTTGTTGTTTGCTTACTAGCACGTGGTTCCCCCCCACCACCTAATTCCTACTTTCAATCACGGTTTATACCGTAAGAAAGTAGATTTCTTAGATTATTTTAGTTTAATTTTATCTTTCTTCTCCTTTTTGGCCTTCCTCTTACCCGGCCTTGCAGCCGTCCCTGTAGCTCCTAGGGCCCCTTCTTCGTATCCGTTGCTCCACCGTACCCAAATGCCCTCGCACAGTCGAGGTTCCGCGCGTCTTCCGTTAGACTACGACCTGCTTAACTGCCGCTTGCGGCGACCTAGTAGTCCGTAGCAGTAGCACACAAGGTCCTCTCGACATGTGAGGGTGTTTGGAGCGCCAGCTACTTCGCGCTGCAGGAGGGGCTTGACTCTGGGCCTTGGCCAGGGTGATGCGACCTTCAGGTTAGTGCGGAGTACCTGGCCAGTACAGGCGGCGTTGCGTACAGCGGCCCGCAGCCGAGTGTCACGCCGCGGGTCGAGCCCCTTTCAGGGTTAGGCCTGGCGTGCTTCTCGGATGCGGCGCTTCTGCTACCAGCGCACGCTGGGTCGGAGTAGCGGCGACGAGATAGGCCTATTGGCGCTGCGGTGGCGCGCATGTTTGGCCGGGGGTATTAGGCAGATCTATTGTCCCACTTTCAATTACGGTTAATACCGTAAGAAATGGGTTTTTTATCATTCTTTATTCAAGTTTCGTTTCTGCTTCATTAAATTTAATTAAATTCATTAAATTTCACTATTTCTTCATTAAATTTAATTAAATTTAAATTACTATTCTTTATTAAATTAATTAAATTCATTAAATTTCACTATTTCTTCATTAAATTTCACTATATATATAAATGCCCTTTGTACCTATATTTAGCTTTTTCATTACACATTTCATTACATATTTCAAAATAAATTGAAAAACCATGATTATTTTATGTGCATGTGTAGCGACTATTCTGTAGATGGGTTTTTAGTATTTTGGGAAAAGTAGTTTAGCTGAGTACTCGGCCTTTTTTGTCTTTCTTATATATTTATCCTTAACTAACTTTTTTTTACATGTACATTATCATGTTTTTGCTTTAGTCTATAAATTTATGGATGAATATATAATGAAGATAATAGCTTTATTTGGTGTGGATTTTATTTATTATAATTGTAGTTTTGATGGTAGCTAGATCTATCACTGTTATTGGGAATAATTAACATGGGTGACAGTGATGATTTTTTTTTTTAATAAAAAATATTATATATAATTTTTTATATATAATATAAATAATTAATTTAAATAATTTAAAATCTAAAAATTAAAAAAAGAATCAACTCGCCTGCAGTTTGGCTAGCGACTATACCGACTGCTGCCGGTCCCAAGCCCGGAAAAAGGAGGAGGGGTTCAGAAACGTGGGGTTCAATCAAAAACATATGTAATTTATTAAAATCATAAATGGTTTTCCCAATCTTTGCATTAAATTATACTTTATTTTACACTGAAGTCATATGGTGTACTCAAGCAAGTTCTAAGTTGAAGACACTTACTTGCAGTTTCCATGTTTGAATGGTTTTTCGAATCCGTCTAAGCATGTCCACGCTAACTTGAAGTTTCGTTGGATGAAGGTTATCCTTATCCTAACTTAATCTTATATTAATGAATTTTAATATTATTTTCCATTGATTTACTTATAAATTTATGGATAAATATATAAAGAAGATAGGTAATATGGTATATTTAGTCTGGGTTTTGTTTTGTAGAATTTGGTTCTAGTGATTGTACTTAGATCCATCACTGTTATTGGGAAAACAAACAACTAACCATTAAGCCCATCACAGAAGTAGCTATAATATAGATATTAAAATTAATCATAACAAGGCATAGCGCGATATATTTAGTTTCTATACGAATTTTCGAGTGACCGTACACGCAGCTATAAATCGCACCTTTAGGACGAAAACGAATTCAAAATACCAATTTTCGGAAATTCTCAGTAGAAGCAAGTAAACATGATCGATTTCTTCTTATTTTTCATAGGAAATTATGTACCTTTCTGTAAAAAAAAATAAAATATAAAATAAATACTAAATTCTGTAAAATGTTATTTTTTCAGTCTTTTATGATGATAAATCTTTACAACCTTTTTTTGAATTAGGTCGTTTTCGTCCTAAAGGTGCGAAATAATATAAATTATTATTGTCCCGCGTCACACGAAAAAAATTTGTATAGAAATGTATATCTAGCTGTGCCTTGCTATGATTCATATTAATGTATATTGCTACGTTTGTAATGGGCTGTATGGGTGACAGTGATAGGTTTTTTTACTATACAATTTTACCGAAATGTAATTGATAGTGAAAAATATTCTTCTTCTTCTTTCATACCATATCCGCTCCCTATGTGGAGCATATGGATTCCACAAACTGCCTGCAGGCCAAGCGATCGGCCGCCAGCTCCCGTGCATCCTTCCAAGTCAAGTCTACGTCCCGCAGCTCTGTCGCAAACTGCCGACGAATTGTCAACAGTGGACGACCAGGACGCCGAGAAGCTGATGCCTTGTAAAATAGGCAAGCATGGTTAAGGCTCTCGAGAGGCATGCGTAGTATATGGCCTAGCCAGCCGAATCGCCTTCGCTGGATGACAGTAGATACCAAGGGTTGCTGTGTCCGTTGCCTCACCTTTGTGTAAAGTCAAACCACCGCACACCTTCTAGTTAATTCTGGCTTGAAGCACGAAGGTAATATTGGGTAGTACTGTCTAGTCCAAGGAAATGATAATATGAAATATAATTTATTTACAACATTTTTGAGTGTGTCCAAATACTTGTAGACAAAAACTGGATTTCACCATTACGGGCTAATAATTACAATTTGACATCTCAACAGAGACGAAAAGTTTGGAAGGGAATATGGACATCTAGGCGTTTACAGGGCTTATGACCTGTCATTGGCTGGGTTAAGTGGCCACTTGATGTATTACAACATTCCCCATTTCACCTAGTATTTGATATCCATATCTGCCAATTTACAATAAAATGGCGCGACGCTTCACATGTGAACACTCTCTGTCATCCATTGAGAAAATTGCTAAGCATTTTAGCAGAAACCCTTTATGATTGCAAGTGAGATTCTTACCGAATTATATCACCTACTAGGAAACGCCCTGAAGATGAGGTTTCTGCTAAAATGCTTAGCAATTTTCTCAATGGATGACAGAGAGTGTTCACATGTGAAGCGTCGCGCCATTTTATATGTAAATTGGCAGATATGGATATCAAATACTAGGTGAAATGGGGGAATGTTGTAATACATCAAGTGGCCACTTAAACCCAGCCAATGACAGGTCATAAGCCCTGTAAACGCCTAGATGTCCATATTCCCTTCCAAACTTCTCGTCTCTGTTGAGATGTCAAATTGTATAATTTATTTTTTAAATTAATTAAATCATTCCATATATTGGAATATTATTTCATATATTGATATTCCATATATGATATTCCAATATATTAAATTATTCATATATATTTGGCGGCCTCTGTAGCGTAATGGCTAAGACGCTGGACTCACGATACGGAGGTTCCGGGTTCGATTCCCGGTGAGAACAAAAAAAAAAAATGGAATTTTTCTCAAGCTGGGTGTTGTGACGTTATTCCCTCTCTGTAATTGGGCCTCCTGGCCTGTTGAGGTGGTAAAAAAAATTAATTAAAAATTAAATTAAAATTAAAATCACTGGAATATTACCCGCGTCCTCATGCATGATAGCTCAACGCGGAAACCACGCGCTGCTTTAACCGACACAATAAAAATAATGATTTCAGGTGTCTCACCTCGTCCGGCTCACTCTCCCCTGGTGGAGCGAGTGGAGCGAGTGGAGCGGGTGGAGCGAGCCTCGCTGCTCGTCACCACCTCTCACAACTCCAGGTTCCTGCTCTCTGCTCTCGCACCTCCACGACCGGGACTTCCTGGCGCACAAGCTGCCGAGGTAGGATATTTAACTCTATTATGTCAACACTATTAACTCTATTTTTTCCAACACTCAGGTTATGAATGAGGACATTGTATAATTCCTTGGTAAGAAGTCGGTTGGAGTTTAGTTCGATTATTTGGTCGCCACATGAGGCTCGATACTCTTTGTTGGTGAGAGAGAGAAATTTCTGCGCTATCTGTACCTAAAAAAAATATGGATATTTTCCTTGGCTCTCCCAACCCGACTTTTTACTAGGGATGCTAGGCTATCAGTCATTATGGAGGAGGAGGGACGTCCATTTGGGTGTTCACTTCTTTCAGGTGATTGGTGGTCGCATACATAACTCAGAAATTCTGATGGATGTAGGTCTGTTCGTACCTGATAACTATCTTCGTCAAAGACAGCATCGATTGTTTTACCTACCACGATGCAGAACCAACCTGCCAATGGTTATGCCTGTTGGTAGAGCAATCTTGCTACTTAATCGCATCACCTCGGATGTCGACATATTTCACGACAGTGGGTCTTCCGTTAGGAAAGCACTTTCTAACTTATAATTTTTCTTTCTATACTGTTTTTTTATATCATTATACACATAACTCTATTGTCATGTAGGATTACTCGATTGATTTCTTATATTAGAATGTCCGCCTCGTAGCATAGTGGTAGCGCATTTGGCTACCGTGCCTGAGGTCGCGGGTTCGATTCCCGTAGGGGGTCAACATGAAATATTTATTTAAAATGAGATTTTCCTATTGATATTTTACATGTGTGATAACCTTGGACTGGTACTGAAGCGTAAGACTGACCGAATCTTGCCTTACATATGTAATAAAATGATCAAGATACACTGCACTTGGTGTACCAATGCAGTGCCCTATGCACCATTGGGTGCGGATAAGGGGAAAGTAGTAGTATTTAAAATAGAATGCCCGAAGATTTTTTCTGTAATGTTCTAAAGAACTGAAATAAATAAAATAAATAAATAAACACGTCAACAATGGAACAGTTCGCTATTCGCCATTAGCTCGCTGCACACTTTGTAAAACTCAGCAGCTCGCAGCTCACAGCTCCTTGCGCGGGTCGAATTTGAGCTGATCTGCGAGCCGGTTCACGACTCAAGCTCAACTGCTTGAGCTGCGAGCTGGATCTGTCAGCTCAATGATTTATATTGAGTTACCCAAACCTCAAAAGAATATTTTTCTTTTCATATATCCCAAAACAGAAACATCTATCAGCTTTTTTCTGTTTATAATTTTAGTAGTAAAATGTGTACAAATTTAATAAAATGTTACATTGTATATTTCAGAACTAATGGGATATATTTGGAGGTGAAATGTTCTGGATGTTCACCACAGGTGTGGCGGGGTTGGGGCCACATTCTTTGTAATGTAATTTAACATTTATGTCATTGAATTTCACTTATCATTAAATTTACTTATTCAAGTACTTCCAAATAATGATTTTTAATTTCTTTTTTCAACCAAAAAAATGTCCAAATCAATGTGCGTTTTTGAAATGACTGCTAAAATATTAATAACTATTATATGATTTGTTTATTTCATTAATTTGTAAACTCTTGTGATAATTTCTAACTGTCAACCAGCTATCGCGGAGCATTTCGATCACATTTAGATTTTGACATTTTGTTAACCCTAGGGAGGAAAGTAGAAGGGGCGTAATGGAGGGGATAGGGGGGAGGGGGATTCATAGACAATATTTTATGCGTCATACTTAATTCAATTTATTGGCTAATATGGCTCATTAATTTCCTGATATTTGAGTAAGAACCGATTCAATTTTTTTCTTCTATAAAATATTGTCTTGTCTGTGACGCCTGACCCAATCGACGGATAATCATTTTCTATGGGGAAGAATCAGAGTTGTTCATCTATAAGTATATAATCTGTGGCTGCCCGTCTCGCCGATATCGCCCCGTGTTGTTTCTGAAACCGATTTTTCGCCCAAATGTACCGACATTGTGTCTAAAATCTCAGTGCGAGTTATTGTGTAAGTGATTCAAGTGCAAAAATCATTTTTTTTTTTTGATAGCTAAAGCTATGTGCGTTGTGTTAAATGGCACTTCTCAAAATGGAAGTTCCTGCCCACTTTTATTAGCAAATGTTTTCATTCTAACGTCTTTTGTTTCTCGCGTGCGAATTTCAGTGTGTGGCTTTAGTTAAAAGCAGGGGAAACAGGTCTGAAATCGATGTTTGGGATGTATTTTCGCTTTTGGGGCAATATTTACGTTGGCATCGGTGGTTTGTCCTTGATTCCTCAACTCAATTCCTATTTTGACAGTTCTCCGTTGCCAATCTCCAGATTGACGTAATGTCTAACCGGTGCGAAATACCTTCCTTTTTTCACCTTGTGGATTGAATGTTTTCCAATTATCACTCTTTTCTTCCGCGATCCGCGATAAAAATCATCCGTAAACCTTCCATTCCGTCATCCGCGTTACATGTTTGTTTTTCTTCGGTTCACAATACGCTGTGTTTGATCAATTCATGATGTCATTATTTTATGCAAATTTTTATTTTCAGCCTTCTGCCCAATCTAGGTTGGTGATTTGGTTTTATTAAGAGTGCTATCAGGATTAAGATAATAATAACAATAAAGATAAACAGTGTTAGATTCGTGTGTCCGATTTTTCTAATCTTCAAAATCGTGGGCTTAGTTTTTCCCGTGTGACCCCAAGTACGCGAATAAGTAAATAAAATTTATCTCGAACATACGTAACATAACCTAGAAACGGATAATAACGGATTTATATCAAGATGCATTACATTTAATTAAAAATAATGCAAATAGATCGATTACAAGAATTGACCTTTACATAACCTAAATCAAAATCGGTACGTAGAATTCTACTCATCCCGCCTTTCACCTGTACAACTGTACATACTTAATCAAAAAAATTAAACAAAAATATCCATGCAAAAAATTAAATACTATAAACGAACTTTAAATACTTTTAATAAGTAGGTACTTATCTAAAGAAATAACCTATCAACTACCAGGGCAATTTTTTTGCAACAATACCATTTGTGTCTCCTTTAAAAATTAAAGGGGCAATTTTTGTATCAAAATGCGTTGTACTCTAGACCTTATCTGTTCCCAGTGGTGAATAAGGCACCGCATTTTTACACTAATAGTACTATTACAATATTCTTCTTAGCCATGTTTGCTCCAATGATATTAATTTTCATAGATAAGATATTTTCTTCCGTCCCTTGTCACGTCCAGATTTAGACAATTGTCTCAATTTCAACTTGTTAAAGGGAAACAGAATGATTAAAATGTATTAGATAGTGGAAGATAGATATAGTTGTCTTTGTTTCACTGCAAAATTCAAATGGAACATAAAATTTTAACAGTTCTCTTGCCTTTAACTGGAGACCTTATCTCTGATTAACTCGTGCTTCTTTTCATTGCAATCCCGTATCCCTCAGCTCCACCGAAAACACAGGATATTATGATGATTTATTGCACGAAGGCAGCACAATAAGTCTCACACTTTACTTGATTTTTGACTACCCCAACAGGACCTAAGGTCCTATTACAGATAAAATTAACATCACGGAACACCCAGGCTTAAGAAAGATTGCTGGTATCGCTGAATCTGGAACTTCCTTTGTGTTAAATTTGGATCTTAGCCACTACATGAAGGGGGCTATCGATATGTATGCAAAAACGAGCTTTTTATTAAATTATTTTAATATGACTAATAAAAGTCCGCTTCGTAGCATAGTGGTTAGCCGCACTTGGCTACCGTGCGTTTCGATTCCCGTAGGGGGTCCAACAAGAAATATTATACCTAAATGTGATTTTCACATTAATATTTCACGTGTGATACCTTGGACTGGTACTGATGCGTATGACTGATCAATCTTACCTTCATGTAATAAAAATGATCAAGATGCCACTGCACTTGTTACCGATGCAGTGCCCTATGCACCATTGGTGATTGGTACACCCAAGTAGCAGTGTTGCTTGGTAGACTATGTACGATAGGTGTATTAATGTCGAAATTAGATGCAGAGTGCAAGGGCTGAGATAAGCATTATCGACAAGAATTAAGAAGGGCTTTTACGATGGTTTGGTATGTGATGCGATCTTAGAGTGATGAAAGAACGGCTAAAAGAAGTTTAAATGCATGTGTGCCTGGATGTAGAAGCCGCCGAAGGTCAAAGAAAGACATCGGCATGAACCAAGTGCGTCAGAGAGTACTGAAAGTGGTCATGTGAAAAGGTCGTAAACAATAGTCGGTACGTATGTGCATGAGAAGATGGATGAATGTAGAGGAAGCAAAGGAATTAAATGTCAGGACCTAGTGAGTATGGACGTTAGAATCCTCTCTGTCTCCCCCTATGGCGACAAAATGGTCACGTGATGGGATAGATAAAGCAAAAGTTGTACCTTGATCATTGTTATTACAAATGAAGGTAAAGATGACCAGTCATACGCTTCAGTTACAGTTCCAAGGATTCACACATGAAATATTAATATTAAAATGTTACATACTTATAAGATATACTCAAGTACTTATTTCAGGGTGAACCCGCGACACCATGCCATGAGAGTCTAGAATATAACAAATTCACTTAATTCTACAGAAATAAATTTAGTAAGTGCAGACTAAAAATAATTGCTATATTACCGCACGACAACATATACTTATAATAGTGTTGTGACTGTGTCGTGTAAAAGGGCAAAAATGCATTATGTTTAAATAAAAGTAGTGAAGTTTACAAAGATCATGATAGTTGTCAGGAAGCTACCAAGTTTTGGACTGGAATCCATGCTAGCTGATACATAGCGACTGATACATCTATTGAATATGTGAGTAGCTAGTATTATTTTTAAACTATTATTATTAAATTTATCCGTTCTGCTGCACTCATTGATATATAAACGTCTTTTGAGCAGTGCTTGGTATGTCCATCAAACAGATATTTTGCTAAGCCATGCAGATCATATTGAAGTTCAGTAGAAGAAGAAAACATTAAAAAAAATTATTAAACTTTGAATATTATGTCATATAGAACCAAATATAATAACATGAACTTCTGAAGAAAGTAACAACAATGACTTGTTTCATATATATTGCAGAACAAGAGAGTTCAAAAAATATAAGATTAGAAAGAAATAAGAAAAACTATGTCACAGAATTTGTCTGATGTATAAATAGGGCTGTTAAAATGTATGAGGAGATTCCAGATGTATAAGAAATGAACAAAATGTAAATTTTATTTTAGGGTTAAATGGTATTCTGAGAAAAAATATCCTTATAAAAGTGTTTTTGATCCGGGCATTTTTAATAATTAATTTTAAAAAAAGTATTAATAAAAGCGACTATGTAATACTGGCTTCTGTTTGAAATGCTAGCGGTGGCGGGGGTGGCGGTGGGCGGGGGAGGGGGTCCGCTCTGGTCACCGAACGCCTTGCCTTGTGCGGACATTCAAAATTCGAATTTCATATCTGAAATTGGTGCAGGTCACGTGGTGTTAGCCAGTTCAAAATGGACGGTATTACACGCGTGTGAATTTTTATTCATATTTTAATCATTTTTTTAAGAAATTAGAATTGAGTTTTTGAAAAACTTTATTAAGATTTTTTTTCTCAGAATATCATGAATAATCACCCTCTGGTGTTTCGCGGTCTCATCGTGGAAACGGTGTATATATTTTTGCTTTAACATGTCCAAAATAATAATAACATTTTACTCCTAATTTAATAATTGGCTCACTATGAATAGATGGCTATTTTTTATCTGTAATATCACCTCAGGGCGCTTTAAAAAGTTAGTTTTTTTCCATAAGTACTTACTTATATTAGATATGTACAAATGATGGAATCTGATTTTAGATAAACTGAAATTTTTTTTATTTATGAACAGATTAAAATTAAAATTTTGTAAATTATTATTAATGTTGTTATAGGCAGGCACCTTTGGTGGTGCGCCTATATATTTTGTACTGCTTTTTGTCTGCTTCTGCATCTAAACGGTTTTTGAACTGTTGACCGTTGACTAGTTGACCTTCGTTCCAGTCTGAACCACCCTACTGGGAAGGAATTTTTTTCTTAGGGGTTGAAGGTGGAAATTGGGGACGGGAGCTTCCAGCTTTGGCCCCGTTAGATTGGTGTTGGGATTCAGTTGATTACTTTTCGTGCAGGGGGCAGTCGTAGTAATCATTTAGTAAATTATACAGAATATATAAAAAATAATGAAGCGATGATTTGAACATGAAAATGCCTTGGCAAGATTTATTTTAGCAGCTTTTGGCACAAAATAAAAACATGCCTACCTATACATGTTGTAACAAAACTCGATGTACAAGCGGGAAACTGGTGAATCTACGTCGTATTTGGAGTTGATTGTGTAATATTACTTTTTGATCTGAGCTTGAATTTTTTTTTATTTTTTTTATTCTGACACAAGTTTTCATAAGCTATGGCAGATTTACTCGTTTTTAAATTTTGTTTTTGTTATGGATAGTTTTAAACTTGACTAAACACATGATATTTAATAAACATTTGCAAAAAAAAAAACGAAAAAAAAAAAATCAAACTTCGTACTCAATTTTATCGAAAACTAAGGGTTAAATAAAAAAAATGTATTCTACAAAATCGACTCCAAGTATTATGTAGATTCACTGGTTTCTAGCTTGTACATCGAGTTTTGTTACACCTGTATTACTACTACTAATTTCCCCTATCGCACCTATATGGTGCATATTAGGGCATTGTATGGATCACCATAAGTACAGTTCATGCGGATATTTTCGAAACGTAAAAGATGATCTTTCTAACGCTTCAGTGCCAGTCCAAGGAATCACACATAAAATATAAAAATGAATGTAGATGGATATCTAGGCGTTTACAGGGCTTTTCAAGTTTGTCAATTTTTTCTGAATATTTTTCACGTGAACATCAAAAATTTCCGTTCCTGTTAATTGGCTATAGAATGTCCATCATTTAGTGTATATGTAATAATTACGTCTGATTGGTAGTGTAAGAGTTGAACCCGAGACATGCGCTACTCATTTACGCGCTCAACTTTCTTTCTATAACATTTTTACCAGACTCATGTGGTACAAGGTGGCCCGAAAGTCGTACTCCTATCAAGCACTTTTGCGTTTTTTGTTAGGCTTTTAGGCATGGGAATTTTTTGAAAATAAAATGCACTCAGAAAAATATTGTTAATTTTTTAATTATTATATTTATTTAGTTCTATATAATTTACATAGACTAATATTATTACATTACACTTCATTTTTTTTTTTTCCTAACTATTCTTATCCTACTATTATACATTTTTCATTTTAGCTATAATATAATACCTACACTAATCATTTTTTTCCACACATAATATTTTTTTACTTAACCCTAATTAATCTTTTACATTTTGTTCATTTCTTATTTCAATCTGGAATCTCTAAATACATTGTAATGCCTTGTACATAAGGCCAATTCTGTGAATAGTTTTTCTTTTCTTTTCTATCTTACATTTTTGAACTCGTGTTGCATATTTATGAAGAAAAGTCATTGTTTTTTTAATTTTGTTATGGCAAATATCTTGGAATTATGTCTTTAAACAATTTTGTTATTTTCATTAGCAACATTATATTCAATTCTTTGGTCTATTGACATAATATTCAAAAGTTTAATAATTTTTTAAATGTTTGTTCTTCTATTGCACTTCGATATGATTCGCATGGCTTTGTTTTGCAAAATTTGTAATTTTTTTAGCTCTCCTTCATTACTTAAATTAGAAATGATTTTTATTTATTACTTTTAAACGTTGTTCTCCTCTGTGGCTGCGAATCATGGCACCTAACCAGGGCCCAAAATTAGCAGACTTTTGAGTTTTGAGAATAGGCTGGCTTAGAAGAAATATTAGGTGTGCGTTTTTGACTTTGGTATCATCCTCACTTTCTAACACTATCATCTATCATCCTAGGAGTGAATGTGCCAGATACATGATAGGGAAAATAGTGTGAGATGCACACTATGCGTTCTGTTCCCTTGCCTCTTTTCCCTAATCCCCCCTCCATTGAGACCCTATAACCGCGGATGCACGGGTGGATGTCTGGGGGTGGGAGGCCTGGCGTGGCGGCAATATGCCGGTCTCCACCACGGGTGGTAAGTAATTACTAGTAAATAATGATCGGGGTAGAAACTAACATTACCATTACCACTGTTAATTTGGGCGACTCTGGTTGGTTTGGGTAATGGAAACAATGACATTATAATACATAAGCGAGACAGTGGTTAGGGGTAAATGAAAGCATTTGTTCGCGTACATAACGTAATAATTCATCCGTATTTTTATCACACTAACTAACTAATCGCATCACGCATTGTTGAAAAAATCGGGGTTAGGCAGCTGAGGATAGAACGCCATAATACTCTGATAGGCATACTTCTCTTGCTTTGTCCATAATTCAAATATAATCTTCTCACGCATGCACGTTCAATAAATTCCGTGTTCTTACAAAGGCAATTTGGAATACTTGTTTTACTCATCATGCCATTTTTTCTGGCCTATCCTCGTTACTTATACAACCAGGAATAAGTAATTATTCATAAATTTTTTTAAGCCGTTCTTTTTACATAATTCGCTGTACACATGACCGCACCAAGTCGTAAAGTTTATTTTACTTTTTTTGTCGATAATCGCTTATCTTATCCTAGAGTTGTATCCTTAATGTTTAGGTTTTTACTACTACCAATATTAAAATCGCTTTCTGATAAAAGCATTGTTGTACACAAATAAGGACAAGATAGAGGTTGTTTGAATTTGAAAAAAGACCAATAGTCTTTAAGGCAGTTTTAGGAATAGTTGGTTTCAATTAGCTTGTACATTTCGTGGTATATCAAAACTTATTGGTTTGCACAATGATTAGACGAATTTTATCAGGCAGTATTATCGTTTATATAATGTATTTGTTATTCACTACTAATTTCAAATTACTGATGCTCAGAAGTGGGTTATACTAACGATCGAAATGATGGATCAAAGAATGAATGAAAAATGGTTAAAATAAAAATCATTCTTGCTCATCTTTAATTCCATGACCGACGCGTCGTAGCGACATTGTTCGCCGTATTTTCTAAATCGATAATTCGCTAAATGACGGTAATAAGTCACTTTACAAAACAAAGTAACTTTGTCAATAGGTCTACCAATACCAAGGCATCAGTGAATGTGCGCCATTTTTTCTTAAAAATCAGCGTGGACGCGTTTCTCGACCAACATCCCGCACCAAAGTGTCTAAACGGGCGCAAAGCATTGCTCAGTATAAGTAGAGTATTTTTATAGATTTTATTTTAATTCTCGTAAGTTGGCGAGAATAATATTCCGTAGATACGACAAATCACGTAGCAAATAAAGGGTTTTCGAGCGATCTTACTAAAATCTTCCGTGGATGCTTCTGTTCTTGTGTAATTTCGTAAGCGTTTCGTAACGGTTCGTCGTCAGTCGTCAACTTCGTAACAACGTTGTCATTATCATTTTTTCCCGCAACAAATCTAGGTAAATGGGGCTTTTTTAAGATACCCTACTATTTAGAAGTTTGACGCGCTCTATCCTGTCTCCCATTTTTTTGTTCGTACGCGCATCGACCCTTACAAACCTTGGACGGGTTCGCTAAATACTTTCGATTGCGGCCGGAATTGTTCCAGCGCCAGATGGTAATTATTTTTTCTGCTCGCCTACCTGGACCATACTGCAACGTGTACTTTATTTGATTGAGGACCTCGGCCTGCTGGTGGTGTAATGCCGGAGTTCAACAGGGGCAACTCATTAGGTAATATCGGGACTTGAATTGTGTACTCTTCGTTTTTTTCAATATTAAATAAAACAAAATGAAACACGGCATTTGGCCAGTGGTGTAGCGTCGCGGTCTCTGAGTCCAGAGATCGTCGGTTCGAATCCCACTCTCACGATTACGACTCGTTTCCTATTATTCAAGCACAAACCGCTTAGGCTTTATTGATAAGAGTATTTTTACAAATTGAAAATACTTTATGTGCAAATCATCATAAGATTGCATAGATTTCTTTTTATTAAAAAAAATAAAAAAATATGATAGTGTTTTTAATATTTCAATATTTTTACAATACAACGTAAAAAAACCGAATAAAAAGTTTAATAAAGTAATTATAGATAAAATGAAAAGGATAAAATACACATTGGAATGATAAAAATATATAAAAATAAACATTAAATTTGTAATTATGTAATCATGTGGCGGTTTCCAGATAGGCACTTTAAAAGCAAGTACTTATTATAAGTAGGTAGGTACCTACTTGCCTACATTAAATATTAGAATTACAAATAAAATCATCGAAATTAGAATAATAAAAAACAACTGGTAGGAACTGACAGTTGGCGCCATTTTCTCTTAAGCCCATTTTCTCTTAAAAATCAGCGTGACGCGGTTTCTCGACCAACATCCCACCCCAAAGTGTCTAACGGGCGCAAAGAAGTATAACTTCAAAAACCCGATATTTGTCGAGGATATTACATCGGGTTAGTGGCAAAAAGTTGGTAACTGTCGTTTTAACCAGTTTGAGATACCAAATTACCAAATATACAAATTCTTCAACCTGCTTCAATCTGTCTCCATTTACTATAATATTACATACGGTCATATTCACATTCTTTCAAAAACCATCACTTATTTGACTTTTCCACATTCATCAACAAATCACTCTCCTTGCACACATTGAAAACTTTAGTGACCAAGGACTGCTCCTCTTCGCTATCAGCAAGAAGCACTGCGTCATCGGCGTACAAAAGGCAACTAACAATCATATACACTCATTTCTCGCTCCCAACGTCCATACTTTTCAATTCAAATGAATACTATCCATAAATAAAACAAAAATCAAAAACAGCATTTCACTATGAATTTTTGCAATCTTACTTAAATCTGCGGTACTAATGAAAGCTTTTTAATGAGAAAAAAAAAATATTTTTTTTTAGCCTCAGACTCAAAACTCACATTCGACCCTCCAAATAATATGATGTAGATTCACCAGTTTTTCGGGTTGTACCTAGAGTTTTGTTACTCCATGTCATTTATGACAAGATTATGTATTCATAAAAATACTTAACTAACTAACTAACCATCACGCCATTTTGCAGAGAGCATAGAACGCCATACCACTCTGTCCTGACATACTTCCTTTGCTTTCCTCTACACTCATACATCTTCTCATGCACATACGCCGACTATTCCGACTTTTCACATGTCCACTTTCAAGTACTTGTCGTACTTCGTCATGCCATGTCTTTCTCGGCCTTCCGCGGCTTCTACATCCAGGCACACTTGCATTTAAACTTCTTTTAGCCGTTCTTTGCATCACTCATTCGCTCCACATGACCAAACCATCGTAAAAGCCCTTTCTTAATTTTGTCGATAATGCTTATCTCAGCCTTGCACTCTGCTCTAATTTCGACATTTGTACACCTATCATACATAGTCTTACCACACAGAGAGATCGCATTTCAACAGCATTCAGTCTACTTTCATCCTTGTTTTTCCAACACCACGCTTCACTACCATTCATAAGGGTTGGTACCAGAACTCCGTTGTGTACTGCCAATTTTGCTTCTTTCGATAAGTTCTTATTTGCCACTATCGATTCCAAGGCACCATTAACTCTGTTTCCGGCACTTATCCTTTTCTAATGTCCTTATCCACATTTCCGTCTCTTGTTAACATACTTCCCAAATATACAAATTCTTCAAATCTGCTTCAAATCTGTCTCCATTTTACTATAAATAAATACGTTTTCTAATGTTGAGATTTGAGATCTTTCTCTATCAGAAATGAACAATCTCTCTTCTATTCTACTATTACTGTTCGCTTCGCCTGTTATTATGAGTAACCGGGCACCAACATAGTCGACCGGCCGCGGCCTTATACGGGGGTCGGAGTCAGACACTTCAATGCATTCATTAATACATATAAGTAACTGCGAATATATTATTATATCGATAATATAAGTCATGTCAACATGCTGTGCGCACCGTGGTGTAGTGGTTAGACCGTTGGGCTGCCGTGTGTGACGGTCGCGGGTTCGATTCTCGATGTGGGTCAATATGAAATATTATGAAAAAATTAATAAAGAAAATATCGACTTATGTGTCAATCAAAGATTTTACGCTGCGTTATAACGGGCTTGTCAAACGTATTTTTCTATCAATGCAGAGAAAAAAATACTTTTGGCTGTCTGTAAAGTCGGTTTACGGACGATAATTTTACGTGATAACGTCATAAGAAAACATTGATGAAAAATGCATACTTTTATGAATTAAATTGAATTATTATTTCTGAATTATCATTATTTTGTACAATTGAAATTATTTTTTTTCTCCATAAATTATCATTTTTTTACTCGTTAATTTCACTTTCACTTTGTAGCTTGTGTGCTGCTGCTGTCTCCCTTCTACTCGGACGCATCGGCCGATGGAGTGGAAGAGAGATAGATGCGTCACAAAACGAACGCTTAGGCCGATCGTGCCTCTCTATGTCGCTTTGTTCCGCGCTCTCGCTTGCACACTCGGCTCAGGCGGAACGTGACAAAGAGTCATGCTTTTTCGTCAGTGTGCAGCCGGCGTTCATCGATTTATTAGACGTTATCGCGTCAATAAAAACGAAGAATCACAAGAACATGGGTGCAATCCGTTTAATAAATCTTGAATTATTTAATAACAGAGAGATACAATACTTTTAAATTTGTTTTTGTATGTAGGCGACCTACTGGTGACGTCAGGAGATCGAATGTGGAATAAAAAACTTTAAATGTTTGTATCTCGCTTATTAATTATCCGATTTAAAAAACCGATTGCACTGATGGTTTTGTGATTTCTTCGTTTTATTTTTCTGCATCGACAGATATTTTCGTTTACAAGCCCATTTAGTTTTGACCCGCGAAGTTAATTAATTTACCGCCACTGCTGTGATCCAGCCATAGATAACTCTTCCAAAATGCTAATTAATTATCAAGACCACCGCTGCATTTGTGTATCAATGCAAGTTACTGCCCTAGTGCTATTATTTATCAGCGTGAAAAGATTTTTCAAAAGTTGTTCAATAATAAACGCTGTTTGTGGCATGGTTTCTGTGTTTTTTCAAGCATAATCAGCCGATTATAGCGCGTTAGAAATTACCTCCGCTGGACGGAACTTACGCGTCCCAATCAGCTGTGCATATACTTATTTACATGTACTATATAAACGAATACTATTGCAAAATATCGCACCGTGAACTAACTAGACGGGTCACTCTCACTCAAAACTAGGCAACTTTTAGTGACATTATTTCAGTACCTGTTTCGTTGAATTCGGATTTCAAATAAAATGAATATAGATCGGAATCAAATTTGATTCTTACATGAATTAATTAATCTACTCTCTTTCCTTGTCCTTTCCTGACAACTAGTGACTTGCCTAAACTTTTCACATACCTAAAGTTAAAAACAAATCACAGAAATAATTTCTACGATTCTTCGAAATTTGTAAGGCGTTTGATGATAAATTTAAGAGCTTAGATATGTTTAATCCCCCATAGTCTAACAATACTATATTAAGAAACTTAAAAACTTACAGACTTAGATGGACAAATATTTATTTCACATTATAAGTAGATTCTTTTAAACTGTTTTAAAGATAACTGCGGATACATATAATTGGATGGCAGGATCTAATAAATCGATGAACGCCGGCTGCACACACGAAAAAGAATGACTCATTGTCACGTTCCGCCTGTGCCGAGTGTGCAAGCGAGAGCGCGGAACAAGCGATAGAGAGGCACGATCGGCCTAAGCGTTCGGTTTGTGACGCATCTATCTCTCTTCCACTCCATCGGCCGATGCGTCCGAGTAGAAGGGAGACAGCAGCAGCACACAAGAAGAAAAAACAAAAAAAATGTGATAATTTATGGAAAAAAATTGTAATTTTCAATTAACTCCTGCTTTGTATTATACATAAAATAATGATAATTCAGTAATAATAATTCAAATTCAATTCATAAAAGTATGCTATTTTTCATCAATGTTTTCTTATGACGTTATCACGTAAAAATTATCGTCCGTAAACGACTTTACAGAAAGGTATGTAAATACTAAAATGAATATTCACATGGTTGCGTTAGTAATACATTGCCATAAAATTGACAAACCTATCTAATCAGAAGCCCTGAAGAAGGAGTAGTCTCTCCGAAACCGGTTGGCATTTTAAAAATAAATGAGTGTTTTGTGGCGGAAGTATTACGTCACGCGCGCGCCGCGGGGACCGGAGCAAAACGAACCGACCTCCGCCGAACGGCTGCGAACAACGACGAGATTCTTTTATCCACTCGTGACTTCACGTTAACTTATGCACAATTTTCTTCACGCCAATTGCGTCTCATTATTGTAATCATGTTATATCGTTGTTTTATTAGTTAAGTTTTGATTGTTATTAACTTTCTGTGTATACCTAAATGTGCACTTATAATATAAGTACTCTTTCATTTCTCTCTGTGCTCCCATCACATACAAAAAGACCTCAAAAGTACTGTACACCCATAAAGACGGTGACCCACCAAGTGAATACTAACCACCTACAGTTTAAAAAAAAGGTATGTTTTCTTTCATAACGATAAAGAATTAATGAAGTACGTTAGTTTTTGCGCCGTAGGTAGTTATTTCAGAGGTTAAATGACTATAGAGATCCTTTTTCTTGAGAAAACCATCGACTGTTTGGTTTATGAATATGGCTTACCTTTCATCTCATCGAGTTTGAGTAACTGCCTAGCTCATGGTTCGGAACTGCGAGCGTGGCGCTGTACGGTGAGTTCGGTCTACAAACGGACACTTACTTTGTGGATTAATTACTACGTAATAGTTACCTATTTCAGGCGTACCATACGGCACGAACGATCTACCTTGTAAGACAGTACCGGATTCCAAGTTGTCTTGAAGCCACAAAAGCTTATACTAGGGAAGCTTCATTAGTATCTACACGCCTTATTCGCTCCCTATGTGGAGCATATGGAATCCACAAACTGCCTCCAGGCCAGTGCGATTCGCCGCCAGCTTCCCGCGCATCCTCCAAGGTCAAGTCCACGTCCCGCAGCTTGACGCAAACTGCGCCGAGATTGTCAACAGTGGACGACCGGAAGCCGCCGGAGAAACCTGATGCTTTGTAAAATAGGCAAGCATGGTTAAGGCTCTCGGGAGGCATACGTAGTACAATGGCCTAGCCTGCCGAAATGCCTTCGCCGGATGACAGTAGATACCAAGGGTTAGTTGCTGTGTCCGTTGCCTCACCTCTGTGTTCCTTTACAAAGTCACATCCCACCGCAAACCTAAAATTCTTCTAAGACCCCTATTCTCCAAAACTCTGAAAATTTTTCCCCTAAAAATTTTAAAAAAAGTTTGGTTAAAAAAAAACCCGTGTGGGGTGGACCCCCCATGAGGAAAATGAAGCCCCCCCTTGTCACAAAAAAAAATTTAAAGTATAAAATTTCTTTTTTTGACCGAGTTAAAAAGAAAAAAAAAAACACGCGAGTGCCCTTAATGGGACAGCTAGAATTGGGTTGACACAGAAACGAGTTAGTTTGTAAGAGAACGAATATTACTGCCTTGTATTGGGAGAGCGGTACTGTTGACTGTAGATGCCATCTAGCTTCATTTCGGTAAATTGAACGAAAATCACCCGCTCCTACCTTATTTTATTTTACCATTATGTCAGTCTGGTAATTGACAGGTCACGCCGAGATAGAGTCCGACGCGCTTAGGAAGAAGCGTGAAGGCGTTGTTTATGGCTCCCACAATGAAAGCCCCACCCTTATCCCTAGACTGGTTTAAAGACTATTGAGTCTTTTTTCAGTCCAGCCAACTCTACCGATTTTTTCAACAAGCTAAACCGCGATTTAAGATTGTTAGTGTGATAAAAATACGGATGAATTTACGATTATGTACGCGAACAAATGCTTTCATTGTACCCCTACCACCGTCTCGGCTTATGTATTATAATTGTCATTGTTTCCATCACCCAAACCAACCAGAGTCGGCCAAATTAACAGTGGTAGGGATGTTAGTTTCTACCCCGATCATTATTTATTAGTAATTACAACCACCGTGTGGAGACCGGTATCCCGCGTCGCCAGGCCCCCCATCCCATATGGTTTAAAGACTATTGAGTCTTTTGACGTGATAACGTCTAATAAATCGATGAACGCCGGCAGCACACACGAAAAAGCATGACTCATTGTCACGTTCGCCTGAGCCGAGTGTGCAAGCGAGAGCGCGGAACAAGCGGTAGAGAGGCACGATCGGCCTAAGCGTTCGGTTTGTGACGCATCTATCTCTTTTCCACTCCATTCGGCCGATGCGTCCGAGTAGAAGGGAGACAGCAGCAGCACACACAAGCTACAAAGTGAAAAATGAAAAAAACGAGTGCAAAAAAATGTTAGTTTATGGAAAAAATTGTAATTTTCAATTAACTCCTGCTTTGTATTATCCAAAATAATGATAATTCAGTAAAAATAATTCAATTCATAAAAGTATGCTATTTTTCATCAATGTTTTCTTATGACGTTATCACGTAAAATTATCGTCCGTAAACCGACTTTACAGACAACCAAAAGTTTTTTTCAGTCCAGCCAACTCTACCGATTTTTTCAACAAGCTAAACCGCGATTTTAAGATTGTCAGTGTGATAAAATTTCGGATGAATGTACGCGAAAAAAAATCGCTCTAATGTTGAACTCCAGGGAGAAAATCGAGGAATACGTTTGTATGGGAAAGCGGCCGCGAGTCGCGTGGTGTGGTTATGCTCTTAATGTCATCACGCGTGGACTCTAGCGCGAAAGTGAAACTTCTTCCTAAAACGTGTCGAAGTCCAGAGAGCACTTGACTTTTTATTAGTTTTCGCCGAATTTATCTAACCTCGTGGGGTAGTAGTTAGCGCATTGGTCTACCATGCAACAGGTCGCGGGTTCGATTCCCATGAGGGACAACATGAGCAATCTATTTTTATTTTTTATTATAATTTTTTTTTTTTTAGAAATCTATGCAATCTTATGATATTTGCATATTTCATATTTGTAAATACTGTTTTCAATAAAGCTAAGCGGCTTGTGCTTGAAAATAGGAATCGAGTCGTGTCGAAGTGGGGATTAAACCGACGACCTCTAAATGTGTTTTTTCATATTTCTTTGTGAACAAAAATTTTTCTTTTGAAAATAAATAAAAAAAACTTCATGTACATTACATAGCAAGTGTACAAGGGCGGGCTTATTGCTCGTTCGAAGTACGAGACAGGCAAATCGTCGACGTGGTGGTGAAGAGAGCTAACCCACATATACAATACATATGGGGCTTAGCTCTCTTCTCCACCACGCCGACGAAATTTGCCTAACGTGAATTTGTAATGATTTTCTGTGTTGACTTGATAACATCTATGGCGTACAATGAACGTATGGACGATGGGAATAGGATTTTGTCAAGACAAGTTCAGCTGTTCGTTTGATGGTGTGGGTGGCGAAGGTATTTCTCTCGATATGTTTTATATGGCGCGGTGACGAACAAAGAATCATTTCATCACTGATTATTATTTTTTTAATTTTTTTAAAACTACTAAACTTTTTCGCAAAATCATTAACCCAATTACTGATATCAGATGGAAGCTGGCATTCCGATAGTCCATGCGCTCTGTAGCTGCAAGACGACCTGGATTCTAGACTCTATCTGCCATCAGTGGAATTAGTATGTCACTTGTATCGCGTTTTTAGTATAATAGTTTTTATTTAACTTGTACGTGAGTGAGGCTGAGTTACAACTGACTGAGAATCTGACACTAGCACACAGTTTTTCATCCAGTTTTAGCTTTAGACGGGACAGTTTTCAGACTGCACAGGAAACTGTGTAGTAAACTGTCCCGTATATAGTGGGCTTTAGAGTTTTCATCTCCAAGACTATCACCATGGATTTGGTCTTACGTGTGTCCGCTCTTGTTTCAATTCCATACGTCACTATGGGGCGAACACAGGTTTTTTAAATTTTCACCTTACTATCTGTTCTCATGTATCTATTGATTCTTCCAGTAGCTCAATCACAGATAACTATCGACGTAGTTAAAAACGTGCTAACGCTAACCATTTGACCGATCACAATGAACATACGTTCATACCACGTTTGCGTTGCCGAGCACCATAGATGATAATAAATATCGCGGCTAAACGTCAAACGTCAAATCAAGAGAAAGTCAACGCGCGTGTCGGATTTTTTTATTATGTCGACTGCTTTTCTCAATATTTGGCTTGCCGAACGCCGGCTAAATGCAATACGGCACTCGAGAAAGATTGAAAGAAGATATGTGCGAAGAAGATATATCTCGGGAAATGGCTCGCGACTTGATGCGCTCGTTTAATAATCCCGATCGATAACTTTTTAACGCGTGTTCCGTTAAACATCCATGGTAAGAAATCGTTATCACGTCGCTTATTACCGCGTCGATAGTGATCTGTGATCGAGCATATTTCAGACATCCCGAGATAGCTACGACTCTATTTATTTGACCTCTTACACATATTATATAGGTACCCAAATAGTTTGATTTGTTTTCAAATAGTCGGAAATTACTGTATTAACCCAACCCTTATGTATGTAAGCGAAGCATGGAGTTGGAAAAAGAAATAAGGATGAAAGTAGATTGAATGCAGTTGAAATGCGATCTCTCAGGCGAATGTGTGGTAAAACTATGTATGATAGGTGCACTAATGTTGAAATTAGAGCCGAATGCAAGGCTGAGATGAGCATTATCGACAAAATTAAGAAAGGTCTTTTACGTTGGTTCGGTCATGTAGAGCGAATGGATGATGAAAGAACGGCTAAAAAATGTATGATGCGACTGTGCCTAGATGTGAGAAGTCGAGGAAGGCCGAGAAAGACATGGCGTGATCAAGTAAAAAAACAAGTGGGCATGTAAGAAGTCGGAATAATCGACGTGCGTGCATAATAAGATGTATGAATGTGGAGGAAGCAAGAGAAGTATGCCAGGACAGAGTGGTGTGGCGTTCTATCCTCTCTGTCTATCCCTTCGGGGAAATGGCGTGATGGTTAGTTAGTTAGTTAGTGGAAATTACTGTGCCAGAAAGCAGGGAACATGTTGTGATGGGGCGGGATTCGAACCTTCCGGGATTTCAATCCAATACGGAGTCCTCGACATTACAACTAGACCACTACCCTATCGTTATTTTAAAATGTATTTATTTATTTACGTAAAAATATTTTATTTACAATATGGTTAGATTAATTTGTCCTCACGGGGGTAATCCTACTAAGAGACTAATTTTACGATTATTATTATTTAATTTGAAGGTAAAGGTACCTTGTATAAGAATAAAAAACACGTCTCCGAACAAAATTCGCACACAAACAAACGCCTACGTTACGTATGTATTCGGCATTTAATGGAATGATCTAGAAATTATGTACCTACTTCCTATAGCTTATACTTAGTACCTACATAGTATATCAATCTCGCTCTGTTCTGTGGATGTATTGCTTCGATCGATAGTACGTATGTCATCTTAAGGGGAGCTCAACCTATACTCTGAAAATGGACATTAATTAATAAATATAGAATCATTGGAATGCCGTAAGAATCATGATCAGATCAAATGCCGTGAGAAAGGATCACGGTAATTAGGAATTCCAGTGGTATCCAGAATTAATTTTTCTTCTTCTACTTCTACACCCAGGCAAACTTGCATTATCCTTTTAGCCGTTTTTCCACTCCTTTTTAGCCGTTTTTCCACTTCTTTTAGCCGTTTTAATTAACCCTCGTTAATTCAAATATTTGTTTACTTAAATTATACAAATTAATTACAATCATCAATGTGCTATTAAAAATTTATTTACAACTTATATACATATGATGATAAGATGTTTAAGATCCTCCAACCTGTGTTATTTTGTGAAGGATAGGACGATGATAGGAAAAGTAGGAAATCAAGGGGAGTGTTTCAAGTGTAATGTGCCTTGAAAAAGTCAAATCGATGGTTGTTCCTCTTAGCGTTGTTGACTTATTAACATCTGAAACTTTTATATATTTGAGGAATGTGTCATCATTTGGCTAAATAATGAGGCTAAATTGGCAGTGCATAATGGAGTTCTGGTACCAACCCTTATGTATGGTAGTGAAGCGTGGAGTTGGAAAAAGAAGGATGAAAGTAACTGAATGCTGTTGAAATGTCATCTCTCAGGCGAATGTGTGACTAAAACTATGTATGATAGGTGCACTAATGTCCAAATTAGAGCAGAGTGCAAGGCTGAGATAAGCATTATCGACAAAATTAAGAAAGGTCTTTTACGTTGGTTCGGTCATGTAGAGCGAATGGATGATGAAAAAACGGCTAAAAAAATATATGATGCAACTGTGCTGGATGTAGAAGTCGAGAAAGGCCGAGAAAGACATGGCATGATCAAGTAAAACAAGTGCTTGAAAGTGGGCATGTAAGAAGTCGGAATAAACGACGTGCGTGCATGAGAAGATGTATGAATGTGGAGGAAGCAAGAGAAGTATGCCAGGACAGAGTGGTGTGACGTTCTATCCTCTCTGCCTACCCCTTCGAAATGGCGTGATGGTTAGTTAGTTAGTTAGTCATCATTTTTCACGTTTGTGTTGAAGTCGCCGCAAAGAAGAATCGGTACATCGGCATAATACTGGCTGTTGTGCTAGCAGGAGTGGAAGAGAGAAAGATGTGTCACAAACCGAACGCTTGGGCCGATCGTGCCTCTCTATCGCTTGTTCCGCGCTCTCGCCTGCACACTCGGGTCAGGCGGAACGTGACAATGAGTCATGCTTTTTATCATCACGTAAAAAAAAACATTTGAGCAGCCCTGTCGAACCATCAGTTCACCAACACGCGTGCGAAAATAATTTCGGTAGGTAGGTAGATTCTTCACAAAGGTATCCTACCTAAGTTAGCCGTGCATATGTTATTGCCTTTTAGTATATTGTATTCTGCCAAATGCGTATCTCGTTCAGTTCCGTCCATCTTGTCGCGTCGTGAAAACCCTAACGTCTTGTGCGCAGTTTTCCGCGGCCATTTTCCTACATACCTAAATTTTACTAGCAATCTAAGTTTGTGCGTAATTATATGCGAAATCCGTATTAATTTATTCGTGATCCCGATGAATGAGGAACTCCAGTGGTACCCGGAATATAATTTATAAAAATGTTTTCATTTTCACGACGACAGTTCAATAGTTTACTTTTATGACGAAACTTTTCTAAAATGTATAAACTTATTAAATATTATTGATGTCCCAACAGAGACAGAGAAACTCTGGAAACGAATGTGGATTGTCTATGTGTTTACAGGGCTTGTGACCTGTCATTGGCTGGGTTAAGTGGCCATTTGTGTATTACAACATTCCCCATTCCGCCCATCATCTGATTTAAAAAAATGCATACAGCTAGTATAATACATTTTTTTCTAAATATTTCACTTAAACTACTTACTTATAATGTTTTTATACTACACTTAATACTTATTAATAACATATTATTTACACATTTTTAAAAACTAAATTTACAATTAATTTCATCTGGCAACTGTTCATATTCTATGTGCTTAAAAAATCTTTTATTTTTTTTTTTAAGTCAAGTAAATAGCGTACTTTATAAAACTCTTGAATTTGTCATTGCGTTATTTACGATTTTACCAGAAAATTGTGATAAATGTAATAATGCGGCCTTTAGACGGGACAGAAAACTGCACAGTTTCTTGTTCAGAAAACTGTACAGTCTGTCTAAAGACACGCTAAATATGTGTATTGTTTAAGCGCAATTGTAAGCTATTATCGTATGTTTGCTCACAGGAATAGGGTTCTTCCGAATAACATGAATATCCCTGAAAACGCTATAAATATTTAAAGTATATTTTTACTATTCCAACGATATAAAACACAATGATTAAAATTTTTGTTTTCCAGTATAAAGCTAGATTAAGTCGTTGGGTTAATTGATTCGTTTTTTGACAAATAATAATTTGTGATTGTTTTGAACCCGTAACCTCCGTAGATTTGATTAATCAAATATCAAACTGATGGCACCGATGGTTTCGTGATTTTTTGTTATTTTTATTTCGTAACAGCTGTTTCGATGTTACTAAAAAATTTACAAATAGGACCAATATCGAGTCAAGCTATCTGCAGAAAAAATAACTTTTAACGTTTGTCCAGGTAACTGCTTCCCAACATTTTTTTTTTTTTTTTTCTTAGGCATTATATTGTGAAACTTTGCCCCTGAACTTTTTCTGACATCATCATGAAACGAGGGGTATAAAACCAAAAACGGCAAACTTCTAAAAGAAACCAATTTATAAACAACATTTTGAGTGTGTCCAAATACTTGTAGACAAAAACTGGATTTCACCCATTACGGGCTAATAATTACAATTTGACATCTCAACAGAGACGAGAATTTCTCAATTTTCTCAATGGATGACAGAGAGTTCACATGTGAAGCGTCGCGCCATTTTACTGTATATTGGCAGATATGGATATCAAATACTAGGTGAAATGGGGAATGTTGTAATACATCAAGTGGCCACTTAACCCAGCCAATGACAGGTCATAAGCCCTGTAAACGCCTAGATATCCATATTCCCTTCCAAGTTTCTGGTTTCTGTTGAGATGTCAAATTGAAACCAATTTAATTTATTTGCGATATTATATTTATTAAGTACTATATAATAATTTACATAGACTAATATTATTTTCATGTACATTACACGTAATTTTTCTCCTTACTATTCTTATCCTAACATTATAAATTTTTCTTGCATGTAAGAAGTCGGAATAATCGACGTGCGTGCATGAGAAGATGTATGAATGTGGAGGAAGCAAGAGAAGTATGCCAGGACAGAGTGGTGTGGCGTTCTATCCTCTCTGCCTACCCCTTCGGGGAATGCGCGTGATGGTTAGTTAGTTAGTTAGCTAGGTAATTATAAATTTTTCAATTTAGCTATATAATATAATACACTAATATTTTTCACACATATATTTTTTACATTTAACCCTAAATAAATTGACATTTAGTTCATTTCTTATATTATCTGGAATCTCCTCATACATTTTAATGCTCTTATACATTAGACAATTCTGTGACATAGTTTTTCTTTTCTTTTCTAACCTTATATTTTTTGAACCTCTTGTCGCATATTTATGAAAAAAGTAATTGTTTTTTAATTTGTTTTGCAAATATCTTGGAATTATCCCCTTAACAATTTTGTTAATTTCACTAGCAACATTATGTTGATATCACAAAATTGTCACTTTCTCTCAATTTTGTCGAGATAACTCGGCAAGTAGCTGATTCTGATTATATACCCCTCGTATGTCTTGTCCATCTATTGTATACTCTATAATTAGGCACTATTAAAGATATTTATAGTGGAGTGTTGTGATGTCATTTCGCCATAAATACGTCTGTACGCTGATTACCTCATTTTATGCGAGAATTTTTGCAAATTCACTGCAGTCAACGCATTAAATTATGCACTGATAAGTTATCACTGTTGTGTGCAAGTTAACATGATTTTGAAGTATTACTTTTGTTTTTAAAATAAGAACTTATCGAAAGAAGCAAAATTGGCAGTGCACAACGGAGTTCTGGTACCAACCCTTATGTATGGCAGTGAAGCGTGGTGTTGGAAAAAGAAGGATGAAAGTAGACTGAATGCTGTTGAAATGCGATCTATGTGTGGTAAGACTATGTATGATAGGTGTACAAATGTCGAAATTAGAGCAGAGTGCAAGGCTGAGATAAGCATTATCGACACAATTAAGAATGGGCTTTTACGATGTTTTGGTCATGTGGAGCGAATGAGCGATGAAAGAAAGGCTAAAAGAAGTTTAAATGCAAGTGTGCCTGGATGTAGAAGCCGAGGAAGGCCGAGAAAGACATGAAGTCGAAAAGGGGGTAACCAGTGAATCTACATCATATTTGGAGTCGATTTTGTAGAATAATTTTTTTTTATTTGACCCATTGTTTTCGAGAAAATTGAGAAAGAAGTAATTTTTTTTCCCGATAATTTTTTACAATTTGTTGAAAATTAATACTATCCGTAAAGAAAACGTAATCAAAACCTGCATTTTAATAAGAATTCGTGCAATTTTCCTTAATTTGCGGTACTTATGAAAGCTTTTATGTGAAGAATTTTTTTTTAATTTTTCAAGTTCAGATTCAAAAGTCATATTACACATTCGACTCCAAATATGATGTAGATTCACCAGTTTTCGGGTTGTACTATTAGTCATGTATAATACTAGCTGTATGAATTCTTTTTTATAGATAAATAAAACAAATATCCATAATATTCTCTTCCATACTTCTCGTCTCTGTTAAGATGTCAAATTGAAATAAGTAATCTTTATAAAACTATTCTCGTGTAGGTACATGAAAACATTTCAAAAATAATTTCCGGTGTTTCGGAAGTTCTTCACTAACGAAGCTATGAAAGCCCCACCCCTTTACCTAGACTGTTTTTAAAGACTATCGAGTCTTTTTTCAGTCCAGCACAAGATTTTTTCAACAAGCTAAACCGCGACTCTGAGATTGTCAGTGTGATAAAATTTCACTAACGAAGCATAATATAGAAAAGTGCAACATTATTCCGAATCGCATCTCGCGACTAACCTAACCTTTTCCCGGCGCCATGTGCCTCTGACCGCGAGGCGCGCGACCGGCGTTCGGCTCCTCGGACGCCATGCTGCAGCAGCACGCCCTGGAGACGAGCTGGGAGGAGGACGAGGAGTTTGGAGACCAGGAGCTGGAGATACCGCCCGAGTACTACGCCCGCATGGTAAATCGGGACACTTGATATGTATCGACCTTAGAACGACAAATTTAGAAATGAGACACTCCATACTTGAAAAATACTACCGTGCATACATGGTGTAGTAAAACTCGATGTACAACCTGAAAACTGGTGAATCTACATCATATAGCAAAAATATTCATTTCATTATACCATATCCGCTCCCAATGTGGAGCATATGGAATCCACAAACTGCCTCCAGGCCAAGCGATCGGCCGCCAGCTCCCGCGCATCCTCCCAAATCAAGTCCACGTCCCGCAGCTCTGACGCAAACTGCCGACGAATTGTCAACAGTGGACGACCAGGACGCCGAGAACCTGATGCCTTGTAAAATAGGCAAGCATGGTGGCGGCTCTCGGGAGGCGTGCGTAGTATATGGCCTAGCCAGCCGAAACGCCTTCGCTATGTAAAATATAGCTATGTAATTATTAAAATTTGGTATGCAAAAATATTGTTTTGTAAATTCTAAATTCTCGTCCGCCTCGTAGCATAGTGGTAGTGCATTTGGCTACCGTGCATGAGGTCGCGGGTTCGATTCCCGTAGGGGGTCAACATGAAATATTTATTTACATGTGATTTTCATATTAACATTTCATGTGTGATACCTTGGACTGGTTCTGCAGCGTAAGACTGATCATCCTACCTTCGTGTAATAAAAATGATCAATATTCACTGCACTTGGTGTACTGATGCAGTGCCCTATGCACCATTGGGTGCGGATAAGGCAAATTAGTAAATTCTAAATTTGTGAAATCCAAACTTGGTTCTATTATGTAAATATTCAATTATGTTTAGTACTACAATGTGTTATGTATAATACTACAATGCCCTGACTCGACACAGACTATCTAGTGAGTCGGGGCCAGATCATTGGCATGGGTCTCTACTGATTGAGTCGCCATCCCATTATTGTGATTATATTAAATGTGAAATGTAATAATAAATAAAAATAAAATAAATAAAATATTTGGAGTCGAATGTGTAACTTGACTTTTGAATCTGAGCTTGAAAAAATATTGTTTTTCATCTCATAAACCTTTCATTAGTACCTACCGCAGATTTAGTAAAACTGCACAAATTAATATTAGAATACTGTTATTGATTTTGTTTTATGTAGGTATGGATAGTATTAATTTGACATACATGATATTTGATAACAATTTGCATAAAAATATCGAAAAAAAAAACTTCGTACTCAATTTTCTCGAAAACTATGGGTCATATTAAGAAATTTCATTATACAAAATCGACTCCAAATATGATGTAGATTCACTGGTTTCCCGCTTGTACATCGAGTTTTGTTACACCGTGTATAAGAAATGCTAGACTTACGTCCGAAATATGTTGATCCTCGTTCAGCGTTGGTTTAAAAATATCTAAACCCTAACTTTAAGAGCGAGTACACATTAGGCGTTTTGAAGCGCGCGCTTCGGTAACGCGCGTTTTAAGAATATAGAGGTCAGTCAAGCGCGCGTCATTCGGACGCTTTCAGTAGCTCAATCA
>JAGVSP010000670.1:0-110923 GCA_022494985.1 Micrasema minimum
GAACCTGATTTGGGAGGATGCGCGGGAACTGGCGGCCTATCGCTCGACTTGGAGGCAGTTTTTGGAATTCATATGCTCCACATAGGGAGCGGATATGGAATAATGATGATTAAATTTTTATGAACTAGATATATATATAATATCCATGTTCCTTTCCAAACTTCTCGTCTCTGTTGAGATTGTAATTAAAATACTTTTAATATTTATTTTTTAAAACTGAAGGGTTGTTTTCGTCGTAGAGCACCTGTCGCGATGTCCGCTGGGGTAGTTATTAATTTTACATGTAATTCGAACGTCCAGGGTTCTATTCCGGATGTGGTACGTTTAGACATGCGATGGTCCTTCACCCAGTTCAAAACAACAAACTGCTAAAACAAAACAATTAATAAGAAAACATTTGTTAAAATTTGGTATACTGTAAAGCGACCACATGATCTATTTACTAATTAATTAACCACCAAACCGTTTACCGGCAGAGAGGATAGAACGACACACCACTCTGTGCTGGCACACATCTGTTGCTTCCTCCCGATTCATACATCTTCTAATGCACGCACTCCTATTATGCCGACTTTTCCAAGTGACCACTTTCTTAAACTTTGCTGTACTTGATCATGCCATGTCTTCCTCGGCGTTCCTCGACTTCTACATCCAGACACACTCCCATTTTAGCCGTTCATGCATCATCCATTCGCTCGCTCTTCAAGACCGAACTATCAAAACCATATTAATTTTCTATCTCAGCCTTGCATTTTGCTCTTATTTTGACATTGGTGCACCTATCATACATGCATAATTTTACCACACATTCGCCTGAGAGATCGCATTTCGACAGCATTCAATCAACTTTCGTCCTTTTTTTCATGCTTCCAAACCAACGGTACTCAATTTGACGTCTCAACAGATACGAGAAGTTTGGAAGGGAATATGAATATCTAGGCGTTTTCAGGGCTTATGACCTGTCATTGGCTGGGTTGAGTGGCCACTTGATGTTTTACAACCCCATTTCACCTAGTAATTGTTATATACAGTGAAATCGCGCGACGCTTCACACGTGAACACTCTGTGTCATCCATTGAGAAAATTGCTAAGCATTTTAGCATCGTATCTCATTAAAAAAATTAAATTGACACAAATAAAAATCTTCGTATTTTTTTATTTTTTTTTTTTTTAATTTATTTAAAAAAACTTATAAAACATACATGTTTTATATTCCCAGGAGTTAAAAAAACTAATTTTGGGATCGGTATTATTCACATTTTTAATTACATATTGCACAATCAAAAAGACGAATAAGAAAGACGATTCAAAATTAACACATTCATTCTTAATCCTAAACATCATATCTATCATTGAAAAACATATTTAAATACAGATCTTTAAGGGCTCTACTATGTATTGCTTTATTTATTTTTATTTCATGGGGTAGATTATTATATTGGGATCGAGAAATGTTCATTAGGGATTTTTTTACCGAATTTTTGTGGATCGAAATTTTGGAATGTGGAGGTTTTTTGAATTACGTGTATTGTGGCCATGAAGCTCGGAGTTAAAATTGAGTTTCAAACTTGTATGTGCTGAATGATTCAATATGGTAAGTATGGTATTTGTGATTTCATTTAATTATTTCATATTATTTTCATTATATGAATTAGTTATGCAGATAATACTACTACTACTTTATCCGTACCTAATGGTGCATAGGGTACTTCGGTACTTGCATAATTACAGTACAGTTGGTTAGTGTAATGTATCTTGATAATTTGTTACATGAAGGCAAGATGGTGTTGTGCACATTAAATATTTTATATTGACCCCGTCAGATATCGAACCCGTGACCACACGCATGGCAGTCTAACGCGCTATCCACTGCACCACGGGGCGGCCGGCATAACATATCTCCAAGTATTCCCACTTTTCACTCGATTTAATGATATCGATTATTTTACAAGATGACGCAATGTGGATTTGAACCCGCGACCCCGGAGACGCCAGCCCGAAGCGTTACCTCTAGACCACGCCGGATGGCCAGACAGTCGACAAAAAAGAGAACGACTATTTAAAGATTACATTTGTGGCTAATTGACCAGACGAGACAGATTTTTTACTATTTTTTTAGTTACCTAATCTAAGAAAGGTGTCGCCATAAATTAGGAGATCTTCACAGCGGTGTTTATCAATTTTACTATAAATTATTTATTTAGATAGAAAGTTGTCTAGGGGAGAGCAGTGACGTGCCGACTAAATATACTGGCTTCTTGACGTGTTAATTTTTTTGTTTTTTTATTATTTTTATAGTTGGAGATTTGAATATTAGACATACTGAAGAAAGGACAAGCACAATTAAATAAATACGAAGAGTTTCTTCTACATTACTCTTTTAAAGCAGCTGTAAACAAAGAAACAAGGAGAGACAAATAACGTGAGACCTGCATAGATCATATGATGGTTAAGTGGTTAAGTCGAAAAATCATTTTACTGCTATATTTATCAGTCTTCCAATTAATAACATAGGTAAGACACGTGTAGAGATAATTTGATTTATTTTACATCATATTATTTTTTTACTCTATAAAATACCTAATTACTTTTATCATTGTAAAATATATATATGTACATACAAAAAGTTTTTTCTGTTAAATACCTCCACGAGACGCCCCCGCTAAAACTTTTAGATAACAGAGACACCTTTTGAACAAGGGTCTGATAAATGAAACTAATTAATCAACTAAATATATCTCTAAACTGTTCAGGGGTGGACTATAAATACAGGTTAAAACTATTTCATATACGTACATTTATTATAAAATTATAAAACTTTTAGAAATGATAATGAAATAAAAAAAACTTTAGGAACTTCCACGCTGGGCTTTTGCGGCATCGGGTAGCGAAGTTACTTAGAATACTGGAAACGAGCAAGAACTTCATTATCGTCTAATTGGTAGGACTGCGACACGGTATAAACTCCCCGCAGTTAATCACATATTTTTTAATTTTTAATTATTATATTTATTTAGGACTATATAATTTTTACAGAGACTAATATTATTATTACATAACACTTTTTTTTTTTTTGTTTCCTAACTTTTCTCATCCTACTATTATACATTTTTCAATTTAGACATAATATAATACCTAAACTTATATTTTTCACACGTATATTTTTTACATTCAACCCTAAAAATAACTTTACATTTCTTATTTCATCTGGAATATCCTCATACATTTTAATGCCCTTATACATTAGACAATTCTGTGACAAATATTTTTGCAAATATCTTGGAATTATCCCTTAACAATTTTGTTAATTTCATTACCAACATTATATTTAATTCTTTGGTCTACAGACATAATATTCAAAAGTTTAATCATTGTTTTAATGTTTGTTCTTCTACTGCACTTCTATATGATTTGCATGGCTTTGTTTTGCAAAATTTGTAATTTTTTTAGCTCTCCTTCATTACTAAGATATAAGACCATAAACCTTTAAATACACATCAGGCTTATATTCATTTCGTGGCTGTGGTTCAGTCCAAATATCTCTAATGCTTCGAAAAATTATTTCAAAGAAGTGGAAATCCGTGTATGTAGTATGTCTGCTGTGTGCTCGTCATTCCGAGTTAGAGCTCTGAGGAGCATAGACAGTCCAACAGAGTAAAATTTGTATGGAAACGCCCCTTCTAGTGAATTCTTTTTCAAAACATAAACAAATGCAATCAAACAAGTGGCTTTATGAATCAGAATCCAGCAAATAACCCACAAACGCAATTTATTTATATACTTATTCTTTCTGGAAGAGCGATTAGAGATTTCATACTCGTGCGGGATAGTTAAGATAAGAGAAGATGGTGACAATATTACAGTGTCGTCCAAGATCGCCCACCCTGGACTAAAGATAAATATTTATAACCGCATATCGACTATTTAAATATGCACTTAAAAAGCTATATAAAAATTTACATTCCTTGCGCGGGCCCACGCAGTATTTTGTAGCAATGTGTGGTGCTTGGATACTTTCTAGGCTTTTAGGGAAGGTGAAAGCTAAAAAGCTGGAGAGAAGCAGCCGAGACTCGAGTGAAGTTTCTTTAAGTCGGCCATGATGAAAAGCTTTTAAATAAAAATAATTTTATGGTTAAAATGGGAATGGGCAGGTCGCCATTATACACCGTGTAACAAAACTCGATGTACAAGCGAGAAAACAGTGAATCTACATTATATTTGGAGTTGATTTTGCAGAATTTTAAAAAATTCTTTTGACCCATAGTTTTCGAGAAAATTGATTAAGAAGTTTTTTTGACGTGATAACGTCTAATACATCGATGAACGCCGGCTGCACGCATGAAAAAGAATGACTCATTGTCACGTTCCGCCTGAGCCGAGTGTGCAAGCGAGAGCGCGGAACAAGCGATAGAGGCACGATCGGCTAAGCGTTTGGTTTGTGACGCATCTATCTCTCTTCCACTCCATCAGCCGATGCGTCCGAGTAGAAGGGAAACAGCAGCAGCACACAAGCTACAAAGTGAAAAAAATGATGATTTATGGAAAAAATTGTAATTTTCAATTAACTCCTGCTTTGTATTATACAAAATAATGATAATTCAGTAATAATAATTCAATTCAATTAATAAAAGTATGCTATTTTTCATCAATGTACTCTTATGACGTTATCAAGTAAAATTATCGTCCATAAACCGACTTTACAGACAACTAAAAGTTTTTTCTATAATTTTTTTACAAATTGTTGTCAAATATTTATTTAGTCAAATTATTACTATCAATAAAGAAAATAATAGCATAAACCGAATTTTAAAAAGAATTTGATTTATTTTACTAAATCCTGGCTATGTACCATATAAATGATTTCAATAGCATTTAAGATTCACAATTTTTGACTAGAGCCATTTAAAAAAATCACTACTCAATTGTTTTACAAAAAATGTTGAATGTGTTGTGTAATGCATGAAAATATATGGATACATAATGTATTTACAATCTTTCCATATTAACAATTGTTCGCTCAAAGAGTGAAGCCAACATACATAAAATAAATACAATAGAATATAAACAAGATATAAGCAGCACCTTTCACAATTAACAGCTGAAAGGATATTATTTTCATTAAAAAATCGAAACAACTCCTAAACAATTGTGAATTCCGAGAAATAAACTCTTATTTTTATACATTTCGATTTTTGAGTTAGTGTGAAAAGGTAGAGTGAAGCAGACACTAAACGCTATCTTATATCCCCGAAGCAAAACAAAAGTAACACCTTCTTAGTGAAGTCATTCACAGCCGAACACAAAAAGTCAATTCAGTCAGTGGGCACTGGGCTCGCTGACTGCGACACGGTACTAATTGGTACAGGGGTCTGGATGAAGATATCAAGTACTATCGGACGGTACATGGTACATACAATATCATTCCGTACTAATTAGCCGTATTAAGTCTAACAACCGAGATCGTAGCCACGAACATTTTTGGTAATACATATTTATTTATCTTTGCAGAAGGTACGCTGACTGCGACACGGTACAAATTATTGGTATAGAAGTCTGGATAAAGATATCATATATTTTTTATTATTGACATTAATAGGTGGAATTCCATGATTAAATTATTAAACTAACTAACTAACTAACCATCTCGCCATTCCCCGAAGGGGTAGGCAGAGAGGATAGAATGCCACACCACTCTGTCCTGACACAATTTTCTTGCTTCCTCCACATTCACACATCTTTTCATGCACGCACGCCGACTTCTTACATGCCCACTTTCAAGCACTTGTTTTACTTGATCATGCCATGTCTTTCTCGGCCTTCCTCGATTTTTACATCCAGGCACAGTCGCATCATATATTTTTTTAACCGTTCTTCCAAAAACTATGTTAAATGGCAGTATTGTAAGAAGGGTGTAGGTAATGGGAAGGATAGGATTTTATAACCGGGATTATATTAGTGGGTTAGGCTAAGGGTGAAAGTAATGGGGAATTTGAAAATTCTGTTGTTGGTTCATTAATAAAATATTTTTGATTCTATATAATTTCTACTATTTCTAACCTATCCCAATTTTGAGCCTCTGATTTTTTAACTTTAATTAGTGATATATTTTAATAATATCAAGAAGTGCTATTGGATGGTACCTACATACAATATGACACCATACAAATTAGCCAGATTTAGTAGATTTTTGAACTGAGACCACAAACATTTTAGTTTTTTTATGTGATTGCGACACGGTACAAATTATTAGTTTATATTTGGTGAGATGGTAGATGGTAGATAGTACGCTTTAATGATGTCTGTAAACGCGATATGAAGACATTTCGCACTTACGTTGATAATTAGAAAAATCACGCCAGGACAGGAGCATGGAGAGGAGGGAGCTAAGGGAAGGCAGAGCGGGCACATGACAATCTCTGGCTGGATAATAAGAGAATTAGAAGACAGCGAGCGAAGCAGCTACCAACTGGATCCCCCCCCACAACTGGAGGTGTGAGAGATGTGGTTCGACTGTGCAGGTCTCGTATAGGACTTCACAGTCACCAGAGAAGCTGCTTTTCTTCGGCTGCCGTCCTGATGAGTGCCGCATCTTCATCGTCTTCCGAAACGGACGATTGCCATAGAGAGAGAGATGATACATACACGTATTTATACCATTCAAATTAGTAAAAATTATTCAATTATTGAACGGAGGCCACTGACGTTTTCGATATAAACATACATGTTTTTTTAACTTTGCGAAAGGTAAATTCGCTTGTGGACGCGTTGACTGCGTCACGGTACAAATTATAGGTATATAAGCCTGGATGAAGATATCAGGAAGTGCTATCGAATGGTACCCACATAAAGTATTTCTTCATACTAATTAGCCAGATATAGTCAATTTTTTTAACACAGACCTCTGACATTTTGGTATTTTTTATGTGATTGTAACACGGTACAAATGATTGATATATATGGTCCAGGACCGAGAGGAATGAGGCGATTGGTGCAGTCTATTGCTGGACAATCAAAGGACCACAACGATCTGTACTGAGCAGCACGACGGAGAAGAAGAACCGAGTTGTATGCAGAAGACATATTATTAATGTATGGGTACAAGACAAATGATTTTTTTCTGGTGTACCAATGAAGTACCCTATGCACCAATGGATGCAGATGAGGAAAAGTAGAAGTGGTAGAAATTTTCTATGCTAATCAAAAAATTGAAGGCCAATTTTAATCGCTTACTGCGACTATTTTAGCCATTTTCAGCTTCTAAAAAATGTTCAATTTTAATATGTAATTACAACTGACATCTCGACAAAAACAGTTTGAAAATAAGTATCTAGGCTTGTAAATTGAAGAGTCATCTTCAGGCGTTTTTTAGGTGATATAATTCTGTAAGAATCGAACTTCAAACCATCAAAATGGATTTCTGAGAAAATTTAAAAACCTCAATTCAATGGATGACAGAGAGAATTCATCGCATCGCGACATTTTACTGTATACTGTATAGATACAACATATATGTACTCTAGTTCTGATAATTCTAGATTCTAGATTCCTCTAGATTCCTTATATTCCCCGCCAAACTTCTCGTCTCCGTTGAGATGTCAATTGTAATTTAATTCAAGCCCGCTAGGGTAAAATCAATTTTTTGTCTTCAAGTTTGTATTTGGACACACTCGAAATGTTGTCCTGTTTTAAATTAAAGGATTACGAAATGCTAATCAGTCAAAAAATTTGTGGAACGTGCTTTGAAAACCGCAATATGCCAATTCCATTATTATGATTACAAATTAACGATAACCTTCTTATTGGCCCTAATTTACAAGGCATAACAAACTATAGTTCGCTCCAAACCAACATCTTTTCAAATGTCCAATAAACGAGATTTTTTAAGCCCAAAAACCCCGCAAGCAGAGTGACATTCATCAAAAAGGATCAATCAGAAACAGTGTTGCGCCAAGTTTTGGTTTGGTGGGTTTGACCGGTAAGTGAGTGGGTGTGATTGACCAGTTTGGGAGGTGGTGGGAGTGAGGGATTTCGGTCCCTACAAGCTACGTCCGGTCTTATTGATAAGATACTAAAAGGAAAACACGATTTGTGGTCAGAGCTCCAGGGGTGGAGTTGGGTTATTGTACAGGGCTGTCAAAACATTGTTTTATGAAAATAAAATCAAGTTTTCTCTCTCCAAAGCGATTTAAAAAAAAAATGTCCATATTAATGTGGAAGTGGATATAGAATGATGATTATTAAAATGAATAAATCAAAACTTTTCCTTTTCCGCACTAGAGAATTTTGATCCTTTGTTACTCTCGCGGGCAAGGTGATTAGTCTTACGCTTTAACGCCAGTCCATAAATATATGTACTTTTAAAAAATAAAATAAAAAATTTCCAGGGAAAATTCCAGAGAAAATTTCCAAGAAATTTCCAGAGAAATATTGTACAGGTGAACAAGATATTACGGTATGAAATATTTTTGAATTATGTACCAAAATTCGTAAAAAGTTTTTTTCTTAAAAAGTAAATAATTAAAAATTCAACTATTAAATATAATCAATATCATTAATATTCATAAAGCATTAAAATTATGGTCGAATATTTTATTAACTCAATATTAATTAATCTTAAACAATATTAATTAATCTTAAACAATATTAATTAATCTTAAACTTATTATAAAATTTGATTATCATTTTTTTTTCATTTCTTCCATTTTCATTTTGGCGGCCTCCGTAGCGTAATGGCAAAGACGCTGGACTCACGATACGGAGGTTCCGGGTTCGATTCCCGGTGAGAACTCAAAAAATCAAAAGTGATTTTTCTCAAGCCTGGGTGTTTGTGACGTTTGTTCCCCTCTGTAATTGGGCTTCCTGGCCTGTTGAGGTGGTTTAAAATAATAATAATAATAATAATAATTTTCTCTTCTTAATTTGGTTTCAAGGCATCGCCTTTTTTTTACATCTTTAAATTTCCACATTGAAGTTTCCCGATTGACACAACCCTGACTGTATCAAGGGCCAGTATCCAGGATCCAGATGTAGGAGACGCGGTACGGAACAAGAAATGTTGCGATAAACAGAACATGAAATGCGTTGAATTTTCGAAATGGTTAGACTTTTTTACTCCCTTATCTGGCCACGCCATATAACTAGGCTTAATAAGGCATTAAATCTATAATATAATAGTTATGAACGAGCCTCTATCTTTAGAGTGTTATTTGATTGACAAACATGCACAAAAAAAAATTATAGTTAATATGTTCATATTGTTGCTTCTACCGCCAAATCTTTATTTGGATACTGCGGAATATGTGCATAATATACTTGTCGGGACAAGTCATCGAAAGGGTCGAGAGCTTCAAATACCTGGGAGCGTACATGACAGAAAACGGCAGATTTCAAAAAGAACTGGGAGTGCGGCTTGGAGTAGCGGGCGCCGCATTCAACAGTATGAAAGCTGTCTGGAGATCGGATGTTTACTCGGTTAAAACAAAATTCCGCCTTTATAACTCCTGCATCACACCTGTTCTCCTCTAGGGCTGCGAATCGTGGCACCTATCCAGGGCCCAAGATAGCAGACTTCTGAGTGGAGAGAATAGGTGTCTTAGAAGAATTTTAGGTGTGCAGTGGTTTGACTTTGTAAAGAACACATAAGTGAGGCAACGGACGCAGCAAACTTTTGGTATCTACTATTATCCGGCGAAGGCGTTTCGGCTGGCTAGACCATATACTACGTATGCCTCCCGAGAGCCTTAACAATGCTTGCCTGTTTTACAAGGCATCAGGTTCATCCTGGACGTCCACCATTGACAATTCGCCGGCAGTTTGCGTCAGAGCTGCGGGACGTGGACTTGACTTGCAAGGATGCATGGGAGCTGGCGGCCGATCGCTTGGCCTGGAGGCAGTTTTGGGAATCCATATTCTCCACATAGGGAGCGGATATGGTATAATGATGATGATGATGATAAGCCTTAGTAAAAACAGGGATTTCTAATTTTGCTTCTAAAGGCTTCATATATCAATGACAATTATTAAATAAATAAATAAGGTTTGATTTTATTTTTCCTACAGCTATCTCTAAATCCCACGCTTTATTTTATTAACCCTTAACTATTCTTTCTCACATCTCCGAATAATACCAAGCATCACGAATTAAACAGGCTATCATGAATAATACTATAATATAATATAGTATTATCGGAAAGGTGCCAACATCAATCTACATTCAGATTAGCTCGAAACATTTACACACTCGTTAATTCATTCAGTAATAATGATAATCATTCTTCCCACATATATATATCTTAATCCATTAGGTACCTTAACTTTATTCCGATTTACATGTGGGTTTTAAGATGATTCGAAGGCTGTTTCTTATCTATATTATTAAGTATACCAATATTGATATAATTTATTTAATTAATTTGGTCTATACAATAAAGATATCTATTTTATTGGTTAATTTATTAAATTTCAAGTACCTGATTATTTTATTACAACATTAAATAGTATGTTTGTTTGTACATTTTTATTTGGCTATAAAAAAAATCTTACAGCTAATATAATACTTCTTTATTTTTTTCATCTAAATATTTATAACTGATCACAAAGATGCTTTTGATGCTTTGATAGGTATACACTGATTTCAAATATCTTATGTTGATTGATTTGGCATTCACTTTGTAACACTTCATATCTTCATAATGAATTATGATTAAATAAAACAATGTTATGTGTTACTATTAATTGGTTTATTCTATAAAAAATAGAATTTACCTACACTACCTGGTTTCGGGAGTAACGTTCTCCCATCGACTGGTGAAAAGACACTCCAGTGTCTATTTTTATAGAATAAACCAATTAATAGTAACATATAAAATGGGTTTTTTTTAATCACAATTCAAATATCTTAATTTCGTATATACGAATCTCTTACGAATATTCCAGCAAGCGGTTCTATTCTTGTTACCATTCCTAATAAAAACCTCATGATTCCTGGTTGAATAAGGTAACTGCAATACGTTATTCTTGATATAACTGCAATACGTTATTGTTGTGGTATCCAAAATTTATGGCTCAGAAACTTTGCTGTATTACATTAGTATTTTACTAAGGTTCCTTCTGAATGCATTTAATCCGTTTATTTGTTTGACAGTCTCCGGTATCATCGGTCAGTTCATTATACCTTTTGAATCCTTTGTACATTATGCTGTTCTGAGTACATGTCTTAGATCTATTGATTGTCTTTAAATTATTTTGAATTCTGGTGTTATACTCATGGGTGTTAAATGGCACAGATCACCTATACATGGAGTAACAAAACTCGTAGTACAACCCGAAAATTGGTGAATCTAGATAATATTTTTGGAGTCGAATGTGACCTTTAAAACTGAGCTAATAAAAAAAAAAATATTCTCATCTTTCATAAGTACCTACAGTAGACAAAGTAAAATTCTACAAATTGTTTTTTTTTTTTTTTTTTTGTGGATAGTATTAATTTGACTGAAGAATTGATTATATGATATCGACCAGATGCGTGTTTGCATTGTCTTATTTTTCAAAATATTTTTTTATCGTGATTAATATTTTTTTATTGACATTACTTGGTGGAATTCCATGATTAGATTATTTGTATTATTTATAACTAATTAAAGTTTAAAAAAAAATAAACTCACGTGTTTATTGTCTAAATTTTATTTGTAAAAACTGTTATTTATACTTTTGTCTTGTACAACATGTTACCAGTCTGAAGATGCCCGTTACAGGGTGAAAGCGCTAACTGGTCAAATAAATAAAAGTGGAAGTGTACCAAGTATTTTTATTCAACTTTAATTAGTTATATAACAAACAATCTAATTTTACTATCTGTTAAAGGAGATAAAAAAATGCTTAGCAAAATAAGACGATACAAACACGCATCTGGTCGATATCTAAAATGTGTGAAAAAATCATTGCTCTAATGTAAAATTCCAGGAAGAAAATCGAGGAATACGTTTGTATAGGAAAGCGGCTGCGAGACACGTGGTGGAGTAAGCTCTTAATCTCCATTTTTGTTTTCGTCAATATTTAACGAAAAAAACTTTTGGTTGTCTGTAAAGTCGGTTGACGGACGATAATTTTACGTGATAACGTCATAAGAAAACATATTTTGTATAATACAAAGCAGGAGTTAATTGAAAATTACAATTTTTTCCATAAATTATCATTTTTTTGCACTCGTTAATTCAAATATTTGTTTACACTTAAATTATACAAATTAATTACAATTAACAATGTGCTATTAAAAGTTTATTTACAACTTATATACGTATGATGATATGATGTTTAAGATCCTTCAACCTGTGTTATTTTGTGAAGGATAGGACGATGATAGGAAAAGTAGGAAATCAAGGGGAGTGTTTCAAGTGTAATGTGCCTTAAAAAAGTCAAATCGATGGTTGTTCCTCTTAGTGTTGTTGACTTATTAACATCTGAAACGCATTCGAGATTGTACGTATCTGTCATATATTTGAGGAATGAGTAATGTAAAAACAAAATTCTTTCTTAGACAGAGAGCTCACCAAAACAAAATGAAACTCATCGAAACTGTCTCCCTTCTACTCGGACGCATCAGCCGATGGAGTGGAAGAGAGATAGATGCGTCACAAACCGAACTCTTAGGCCGATTGTGCCTTTCTATCGCTTGTTCCGCGCTCTCGCTTGCACACTCGGCTCAGGCGGAACGTGACAATGAGTCATGCTTTTTCATGTGTGCAGCCGGCGTTCATCGATTTATTACACGTTATCACATAAAAATTTATAAGGTACTTGTACCGTTAATTCATTGAAATAAATAAATAAATAATTCACATTAACCCCTCGAGAACTGAACTCAAAACCTCATGTACTACATATGTAAAATTCATTGAACCACCTTTAAATTCTGAGTACCTACTTGTTCATTTTTTCCATTTTTCCAAAACTAATGATATATAATAGACCACGATTGAATGAATGAAGGAATGAATGAAATGGTCTAGTCTATTTATTACTAGAACTACCGACTCGAACCCCAATTATATCCTAAAAGGCAATGGGTAATTTTTAATAAGTTGTGGGAACATGTATCACTTTGTATCCCGGTCTAGAATGACCAAAACAACCCTTAAAATTTCAAACTGCAGTAACTACATTTTTGTGATAGTTATTAAATTAAAAAAATTAACTAACTAACTAACCATCACGCCATTTCCCCGAAGGGAGGATAGAACGCCACACCACTCTGTCCTGGCATACTTCTCTACATTCATACATCTTCTCATGCACGCACGTAGATTATTCCGACTTCTTACATGCCCGCTTTCAAGCACTTGTTTTACTTGATCATGCCATGTCTTTCTCGGCCTTCCTTGACTTCTACATCCAGGCACAGTCGCATCATATATTTTTTTTAGCCGTTCTTTCATCATCCATTCGCTCTACATGACCGACCAACGTAAAAGACCTTTCTTAATATTGTCGATAATGCTTATCTCAGCCTTGCACTCTGCTCTAATTTCGACATTTGTACACCTATCATACATAGTTTTACACACACATTCGCCTGAGAGATCGCATTTCAACTGCATTCAATCTACTTTCATCCTTATTTTTTCCAACTCCATGCTTCGTTTCCATACATAAGGTTGGTACCAGAACTCCATTATGCACTGCCAATTTAGCCTCTTTTGATAAGCACTTATTAGATACCGACTTTAAGGCACCATTAATTCTGTTACCGGCACAAACCCTCCTTTCAATGTCCTTGTCCATATTTCCATCACTAGTGAACTTGCTTCCCAGATTTAAAATTTTAAACATTCAGAGAAATAACATTCCATACTCGAAAACAATTACCGCGTCTGAGGTGTCTAGTTACCTTTTTTCGTCACTCACTACGTCATCAATAGGCATCTACGTTCACACGTTTTGTGTATTGGCCTTAGTGCTGGAGTCTTTTGAGGGTGGAATTTGATAATAAAAGGTGTTTTAAAATGAACACTTGGAAGCGTATATTTTTAGAAAACTTGTATGGAAACGCCTAAAGAATTGTATGGATGAATTCTTTTGTACTTTTGTACTTCTGCTATGTAATTGTACATGAAGTTTTAAATAAATAAATAAAAATAATTCTTGTTCGAAGATTTTAAAACGGTTTTTTTTAAACAGCATTTATTTTATGAAATTTTCTAGCCCATTACACCAAGGTTTTTTTTTAAGGCTGTACTTTGGCCCAGCATTAAAAATCTTTTCAAAATGATATTACATTTTTTTCGCAAAAAAAGAGTCAAGTGATTCTGCTGCGTACTATGTTTTGAGTGGTGACCCCAGTCAGGTTGGTGGGTAGATTTGGTGGTTACATCGCGAGGATATGGGCGCTACACTACACCGTTCCTACACCGACTGCAGGGCGGGACTGGGAGGACTAATGGGCTGTAATTGTCGGGAGCCTGTGGCGCCAGGACCAGGGCCCAGTGACACGGCCCAGGACAGCCAGGGATGGACTGGAAATTTTCAATTAAATTATTAAAAATATATTCATAAATATCTTCGAACAAGAATTTCAGAGAAGTGACATTCCATGATTGAAAAATACTACCGTGTCTGATGTGTCTAGTTACCCACTACATCACTCACTACGTCATCACTAAAAAGCCCCTTCTAGTGAATTCTTGTTCGAAGGAGTATCCTATCTATTCCTATTAATATTCCGGGAAACATTTTTCATTAATTTAAAAATTGAAAATTATATATTTTAATTTTATTTCTTACTGTACTTTAATAATTTCATTGAAATTTATTTATTTATTTATTTAACCACCTCAACAGGCCAGGAGGCCCAATTACAGAGGGGAACAACGCCACAAACACCCAGGCTTGAGAAAAATCACTTTTTATATTTGTGTTCTCACCGGGAATCGAACCCGGAACCTCCGTATCGTGAGCCCAGCGTCTTAGCCATTACGCTACGGAGGCCGCCAATATTTAAATTTTATTTTTATATTATTCATTTCATAATTATATTTGAATTTTATTATTATCCTAATTTTTTTCAGTTCGGCCCTGCGGTTTTGGTCCTAATAACGAACACCTCACGGGATGTGCGATAGTATCGGTGATATAAACTGATCGATCTTGTGACCGGATGATATCTCAATGGGTTTTAGCGCCGCGCGGCAACCCATTCAGGCCACACTGTTGATTAAGCGACTTTATGCTGCTGGCCATCAATGAAAACTAGACCATTTCATGTATTATGAAACAGGACTGGCTTAAAAAAGGGTTAAGAGACTTAGGCTGGATGAAGAAAGTAATATCAATGGCACAATTTGTACCTCCATATGTCTCACAATACAAACTGTGACCCCTAAAAAAGGCACCTATGTTCATATTTTAAAAAAATACAAAATCCATTGTTACTAAGTTATCAACACAAAAAGTATTTAGCTCGAAGAGATGTTGTAAAATTCTGAAATATAATAAGAGCAAAATCTGAGCGTATTTAGACTGGGTTAAAATATGGAACATGGGAAAAGGCAACACGGTACGGAACGGTACATCCCGTTACGTTACGGATATGTGTGAATAGATCATTAAGATCTTCATATGCTTTTTGGACATCTGAAGTAAGTACCAGATCATCTTCAAAATATATTCTGGATTAAGCTCAGCCTTTAAGAGTAGCCGCCTCGTGGTGTAGCGGTAGCGCGTTGTGCTGCTATGCACGAGGTCACGGGTTCGATTCCCGATGGGGTCATCACATATGAAACATTTTTTTGAGTAAATTATTATCTTAAAAATGTAAAATGTAAAGAATGGGGGCTTTCCGATATTTTCTCATAGAATTCACATACGTATATAAAAAATCTGTCTGCGTATTTTCATAGACGATAGTTTTTGTGTTTATATTATGGAAGTTAGTTACTGGAATAATGGAAACACGGCTCACAGTGACTCGGGTTTATTAAATATAAATAATGTTATCCATACTATGCCCTGACTAAGAATAAACACTTACACCTGACGTACTCCATACACACGCGTACGTCCATCTTCTGTCGCACTCACACTTAGTCTCTCTCTGTCACATACATTTATTGTTATTATTCGGACAATTTATAAAGCGCTGTTTTTGCGAAAAGTTGACTCAAGAGCGCTGTACAAAAAGAGGCTAGATCAACTCGTCTTGCAGCTACCAAGCACATACACGGTTGGAAAAATTCTAGCCCCTCACTGATAAGAATTATAAAGAGATTTTTTATTATGTAGGTAAAGCAATAACTAGTAGGTAAAAGTGTTTTTGTAGCTGATTTTTACTAAGTAGAGTAGGGAAGTATGCAGGAGGCTAAACAACAATCCGTCTTGCAGCTTCAAAGCGCATGGATGATTGAGGATCCAGCCCACTATATACTGCGAATTTACACCGTGTGGTATTTAAAAGGATTTTGTGCTTTTGGTATAAATTAGAATTTCACATTTTATCTTGAATATCATTTTTAAAACACCAAAATTGTTTAAGCGTTAGCGCTGGCCCTAAAGAACTGTACTAAATAGGGTTACACCATAGGAAATACCTAATAATAATTTTAGCCTAATAATACAAAAAAGGGCAAATAAGTGAATATTATAGTTCCCTAAAACCGATATTGTATCTTGGTTGAGGATAACACGACAAATTCTTAATTGACCATTTTTATATCACCAATCTTGGACCGTGTTTCTTAAAGACTTTAACGTGTTTATAGGAAGGTTTTTCTTTTTATCAGAGTTAGGCAACATTTTGTGTTAATTTAATATACGTAATGATAGGTAATTAAAACTACGCCTACGTGGTACACTTCCACTTTTGTTTATGTTACGGGCATAAGTACTATATTATTATTATTTAGCCTTTTACTTTATGTATTATTATGACATTGTTGGATTTATTGTTTTTTTAATTTTTTAATTTCTATCTATTATTTTTTTCTTTAATTATTTTTAATCGGTTTCTTCCCGATTTTTTATTTTTTGTTTAAAAAAATTGATTGAATAAATACATATCAAGGAAATTTTTTAAAAATTTTTACGATGTCATATGAATTTGTAGCGCGGTTTGAAATAGCACTTTTTCAAATCGCTCGCAAAATCCTCCATTTGGCGCGCAATGCGGTGTGACGTCACAGCAATATAGGCCTCACAACGGAATGAATTTCACGCCTTTCACGGTGGACGGGAATGACGTCATTAGCCAATAACGGGCGTTAAAAATCATTCGTATTTTCGTGTTTTTAAAACATAAATTTATAAATGAAAACAAATTTTTGATCATTGTGTTTTTACATCGTTGGAATTGTAAAAATATAATTGAAATATTTTATAACGTTTTTAAGGATATTCATGCTATCGGGAAGAACCCTATTCTAATATCCAGCCTTTTAATTATAATTTAATCTGTTGTTTATTACTTTTTGATTTAATGTTTATTTTTATTTTTTTTATTTTCCAATATGTATTTCCCATTTTTTATTACTGTATTATGTATTTTTATTATTCTATGTTTTTTTTTGGAAATTTATATTATTATGTGTATTTGTTTTATTTATTACATTTTATGTTTTTAAATTTTTATGTATGAGGAAAAAAATGTATGTTAGTTTGAAAATTTAATAGATTTAGGTGCTTGCCTTAAAACGGGTCAAGGGCCTAGCTAGGCAGTAAAATGTAATCGGTTTTGTACTTGTAAAATTGGAATGAATAAATAAATAATAAATAAAAGCGCTAACTGGCCAAAAGTGTACCAATAAAGATTTATTTAACTTCTATTAGTTACATTAATATAATAAGATCATGGAATTCCACCAAGTAATGAATTTTTTCGAAGCTTTGTGGCTGCGAATGTAAATTAAATAGATATAAAAGCAGTGTTTTAGAACTTACTGGTTTGGCCATCATTGATACTCTCTGGTATAGGTAGTTCGAATTCCTCCCAAAATGTATCGCCTACCTTCACCCATTCCATTCCGTTTTTGTCACCTGTTTTCCAACTAAAATTCAGTCTCGAATATTCGCTAAGCGCAGCAAACGTTACTCTACCTCGCAACATCCGTCCTTCTCGTGATCCTGATCTTTCTTCCATTCTATCCACCCTCGTTTATACCCTCGTGATACTCGTCATCCATCTCCAAGCTTCCAGATTCCAATTCCCGAAACCCTCGACCAAAAGTGAGTAAAGTGTGCTGTGCCCTCGTTTGTGTCCCGCCGCGCCAGTTCGACGTGGTGTTCCAGGGTATTTCCAGGATACTTCGCCCTTCCTGGTGGTCCTTCGCTTCATATCCCGCCCTTGTTGAGTCCAGCTCTGGTAAGTCCTCTTCCATTTTCCGATCCTCGTTCAGACGAAGTTACCAGAGAGTCTCATCGTGGCGGATCCACTTACATATAGCCAAGAGAAATGTAAAAAACAACATTTGACTGTGTCGAGTTCCAAATACTTGTAGACAAAAACAGGATTTCACCTATTACGGGCTAACATTCAATTATAAATAACATCTCAACGGAGGATGACGTTGAGAAGTCCATTGCAATTTATGTAGAAAGTTTTTCTGGTATAAACTATTAACCATCTCTGTCCTTACAGCTTTTATTGTAGAGATCTCTTCAAATTTTAACATTATGGACCGACGCGGACGGATGATAATAACAATGAAAGCCCACCTTTTCCCTAGACTGCTTTAAAGACTATTGAGTCTTTTTTTCAGTCAGCCAACTCTACCGATTTTTTCAACAAGCTAAACCGCGATTTTAAGATTGTTGGTGGTGATAAAAAAACGGATAAATTTACGTTATGTATGCGAACAAATGTCTTTCATTGCCCCTACCACTGTCTCGGCTTATGTTGTGGAAATAACAGCATATTTTGAAATATGCATATCAAATTATTTTAAATAAAAAAGATTGGTAATCTCTTCTTTCCTTTGGTTCCGGGGACCATACGCTAACAGGTTTTATCTTTGGCCGGACAAATTTGTCCATACGCTAATGGTCTCCAATGGTCCTCCGACTCTCACTAATTAATCTTCTATCACATTTACGTCCTCTGTCGCCTCTACTTGTCTTATTTCATCGCCCTTTCGTCTTGTTGACTGTAGGTAAGTATAGTTATCAATTTTACTAACGGTTCTTATTGACTGGGTCAAACCATTCACTTTCGGATGCAGTTAATTATAAAAACGCTCTAGTATTGGAGACTGTACTCGGGGACCAGCACATCGTTTGAAATTTCGGTTTTCTAAATTATATTCGGATTTATCGATCCCACCTCCACCCGCGACTGTTATAGAGTCCTTGGGGACTCTCTGTCAGTACAGGTTCACGCTATTTTTATGCAGGACTTTTAAATATTTTTGTTGCAAATGCATAAGCAAATTGCAGGGCCAAGGTTCCAAGTGAAGTTAAGTCAAGAGGGCGACAGCATCGACCAAGTCAAAAGAAAATCATGATGCCGCCACCCTTACGATCCCTCAGTGTCTCCATATCGAAATTATCTTTTCTATATTCGGACGACAGACACAACTGTTGACAGTTCACCTGCAGTTACCGTCAGAGTTGCGAGACGTGGACTTGACTTGGGAGGATGCACGGGAGATGGCGGCGCGATCGCTTGGCCTGGAGGCCAGTTTGTGGTGGTGAATATGGTATGATGATGATGATGATGACACAATTTTTTAAAAGAAATCATATAATATGATTACTTTAATCCATTTTCTACGGTATGTAAATCACAGACCGATGGGGACAGTCGGGGAAGCCCCGATTTTTTTTTCAAGGTAGCTAAAGGTGATTATTGTCTTCAAATTATGTTTAATTCTGGTGTTACCCATGGGTGTTGCTGGTATAATAATCTGGTAATAGACTATTTAGCATTTTATGAATAAACACCATTGTATTTAAATCAATCTTTTCTTTCACGGATATCCACCTCAGATCTTTCAACATTTTCTTAATTTTTGAATGTCTGTTACGGTTCAGAATTATTCTCATTATTTTGGCTTATTACACTCGCTTTATTTTGATGGTTCTGTATTTTTTGAATTGGCCCTTTGTTGCATAAAAATAGCATTGCAGCACAGTAATCCAGTATGGGAATCTATTATTGTATCATTTATTAAAAAAAGCATACAGAACACATTAAATTTTGAGGCCACAGTTTGTGTGCGCCGCTAACATAAAGCAAAATACTTCTAGCTTCACGCCTCTTTTTTATTAAGAATTTCCAGTTAAGAGCATTCTCCACTATTTTTATAATAATTTATATATCTCCTTTAACAAATAAAATATTTTAAAAATAAGACGATAGAACCACGCATCTGGTCGATATTTAAAATGTGTAAAAAAAATCATTGCTCTAATGTTAAATTCTAGGGAGGAAATCGAGGAATACGTTGTATGGGAAAGTGGCCGCGAGCCACATGGTGGAGTAATGCTCTTAAGAGGCGTACCAAATCTGGCAATTTTTCGTGTTTTGCCGTATCCTTATAGGAACACGGGAGCAGTGCACACTAATTTTTTTCGAATATCGATAACGCTTCTTCTTTTCTTCTTTATCAGCCATTGTTCCTATTGACGCTTCCCTCATGTTGGTCCACTGCTCTCTGTTCAGGAGGGGATGCTGGCGGTTAACGCGCCACGCTTGTCCTGCGGGTTGGGGCGCCTTCCGTGTCCGTTAGCCTATGAGTCCACCTTATCCACTGGGGTTGGTTACCCAATCTTTAAAGCAAGACACAGTTTACCAGGGTGCACCATGCGTGGAGGTGGACATCGGAATTGGACCACAAATCTACTCCAACCAACGAGGATGTCAATACATATGATGTGTGTGGAGCGAATTTATGCAAATTTAGAAAATAGTTTGACGTACACAGATATTTTTTTTCGAAGCTTTGTTGCTGTCAACAAATCTGTACCTACACCTAAATTTCTAACGCTGGCTCACGATGGAGCCTTAAAATATTAAATCTGAGTTTTCTCTTTAGATTAGTTACTTTGGTTGAATTTCTCGGCATCTCATGTACCATAGACCACCGCCGACTGCACTTTAGTACCAGAACATAAAGATTAAACCATTTGAATAATGTAATAATTTCCAATGGACTCGTATGCAAATCAATCAATTATTACAAATATACAAACTGTAAAGGCCACGAATTTACATAAAAAGCCAATGTGGCCATTGGAAAAACGATAAAATAAACAGACAATATTAATAAAATAATCTACAACGTATTATGCTCGATTAGGCTTAAGTATTTATGTAAAAATAATTCAAAGATAGGAACTCAGGTTAAAATATTGTGTAATGGTTTTAAGACAATTTTAGTGTTAATAACAATAAAAAAAGTTAAAAAACGTTTTGAGTGTGTCCAAATACTCAATGTGGCCACTTAAACTTAACCAAAACAATTGCAGTTCGTAAGTCCTAAAATGCCTTGATATCCATATTCCTTTCCAAACTTCTCGTCCATGTTGCGATAATAATTGTTATAAAATAAGTTTAATAACTCACTTCTTGTGGGTTTATTAAGCTAAGGCTTATTTTCTGGCACATTTTTTTTTTTGTTTGATCGTTAGCATCGATATTGAAATATTTGGTAATATATATAATAGGAGATAAATATTCCTTATCTACTAGTAAATATATCCAATATCCATAAATAATCGATAGTGCTGATCTGATTAAGTAATATTATACAAATGACTGAATTAAGTTTTTTTAGATTAGCGTGATGGGCATGGGCATGTTGAATTTAAAAAAATAAATAAATCGCCCAACAATCGCCGCTATCAGTAATAAGCAGTCTTTTTCTTCTTTCCCCACGTTCACTCCTATGTGGAGCATGTGGACATCACTAGATATCTCCAGGAGACCCTGTCACCAGCCAGCTCTCTCGCCTCCTCCCACGCCATGCCCGCATCCATCAGCTTCGCCGAATACATCCATAAGCAAAGTACAATAGTTTAAACTATGAAGTTAAATTTACCTACGTTTTTTGACGTGATAACGTCTGATAAATCGATGAACGCCGGCTGCACACACGAAAAAGCATGGCTCATTGTCACGTTCCGCCTGAGCCGAGTGTGCAAGCGAGAGCGCGGAACAAGCGATAGAAAGGCACGATCGGCCTAAGAGTTCGGTTTGTGACGCATCTATCTCTCTTCCACTCCATCGGCCTTGTAAATTGTAATTTTCAATTAACTCCTGCCTTGCATTATAGTAAATAATGATAATTCATAAAAGTATGCTATTTTTCATCATTCTTACTTCTACTACATACTCTTCCTTATCCGCAACCCGCTCCCAGTAGTGCATAAGACACTGCAGTGGTTACCAAGTGCAGTAGTGAATCTCAATAATTTGTTACATGAAGGCCAGATGATTAGTCATACGCTTCAGCGCCAATACAAGGTATCACGTAATGATATATTTTTACATGAAAAAAAAACATTTAACTATATATTTTACCCCCCATCGGAAATAGAACCAGCAACTCTGTGCATGATAGTCCATTACGCTAACCACTATCCCACAAGGCGGACACTTCGGGCCTTTACTTAAAAAAATTAACAGGCCTATTAGATATAAAATAAATAAATATGTCAATAATTTCTCTAGGTCGTTTAGTTTGTATTTAAGTACAATTAACTAAATCCACTCTATCGATTTGGTATCTTTGACTTATCACCTTAACACCTCGGGTCTGGCCGGTAATAAAAATCACAACTAACATGGAAACACTTAACATAAATTAAAATAAACACTTTTGATAAAGAAGGAATTTGAATAAGAGATAAATGTTTATAAACGATTTTTGGTGTTTTATTCTGTGTAGTTTTTTTCCAGTCTGTGATAAACAAAATGCGTTGGTGGAATGCTGTTACTTTTGTACGATGAAATAACCACAGTTCCGTACTAGGGATTCTGAGATTTTTTATTTTAATTTTTAGATGTTTGGTCATGTGGAGCGAATGAATGATGTAAGAACGGCTAAAAGAAGTATAAATGCAAGTGTGCCTGGATGTAGAAGCCAAGGAAGGCCGAGGAAGACATGACATGACTAAGTACGACAAGTACTTGGTCAAATTGGCAGTACACAACGGAGTTCTGGTACCAACTCTTATGTATGGTAGTGAAGCGTGGTGTTGGAAAAAGAAGGATGAAAGTAGAGTAAATGCTGTTGAAATGCGATCTCTCAGGCGAATGTGTGATAAGACTATGTATGATAGGTGTACAATCGTCAAAATTAGAGCAGAGTGCAAGGCTGAGATAAGCATTATCGACCCAAATTAAGAAAGGGCTTTTACGATGGTTTGGTCATGTGGAGCAAATGAGTGAAAGAACGGAAAGAACGGCTATAAGAAGTTTGAATGCTAGTGTGCCTGGATGTAGAAGCCGAGGAAGGCCGAAAAAGACATGGCATGACCAAGTACTTGAAAGTGGACATGTGAAAACTCGGAATAATCGGCGTATGTGCATGAGAAGATGTATGAATGTAGAGAAAGCAAAGGAAGTATGTCAGGACAGAGTGGAATGGCGTTCTATCCTCTCTATCTACGGGGGAAATGGCGTTATGGTTAGTGAGTTAATTTTTAGAAAAAAAAAACTGTAACACTGCCTTGGACACTGACTGATCGATTACATGAAATGTGGGATCAATGAACGAAAACCCCAATCTTTTTCTAGACTATTTTAAAGACTATCGAGTCTTTTTGCAGTCCAGCACAACTCAACTGATTTTTAAAGCTAATCCGCGAAACTGAATAGATTCAGATATTATTGATATCCCAACAGAGACAGAGAAACTCTGGAAACGAATGTGGATTATCTAGGCGTTTACAGTGCTTATGACCTGTCATTGGCTGGGTAAGTGGCCACTTGATGTATTATAACATTACCCATTCCGCCCATCATCTGATAACTATACAATATACATGACAAATTTCGAAACTTCTATTAGTATGAATTATCATGCTTCGTTTCACATTACAAGTGATTTTCTCACTGGTGACATCTATTGAGAAGATTGTTAAGCATTTTTGGCAATCAATCTTTATTGCTGAAGGTAAGGCTCATCCGAACTTTATTACTTACTAGAAGATGCCTGAAGATGTCTCTCCAATTTTTCTTTGCTTTATATTTTTACCAGTAAATCTTTTTTAACAACATTTTGAATGTAGACAAATTACTGGATTATACCCCATGCTGGGCATCAGATATTATTGATATCCCAACAGAGACAGAGAAACTCTGGAAACGAATGTGGATTATCTATGCGTTTACAGGGCTCACAGAGTCAGTTAACCGTTCAATTTATACATAAATAAATTTAGGTAACAAATGCAAGATTCTAGTACGGTCCTGTCTTAGTCAGAATAAAAATATTTTGCTTAAACTGTCGGATGGCGCAATGTTGGATACATTGAGTTATAATGGGCTTCGAACAAGGATTTCAGAGAAGTGACACTCAATACTTGAAAAATACTATCGTGTCTGCCGTGTCTAGTTACCCGCTACGTCACTCACTACGTCATCACTAGACATCTACGTCACACGTTTCGTGTATTGCCCTAAGTGCTGGAGTCTTTAGACGGTGGAATTTGATAATAAGTGGTGCTATGAAATTAATCCTAGGAAGCGTATATTTTTTCGAAATTTTATATGGTAACGCTTTTAGTAAATTCTTGTTCGAAGATAATTTATATAGGTAAATAATTCGTAAGTATTTGTATAAATAATATTCTGTAGAGCTGAATTTTTACTATTGGTTATGACAATTATTTTGACAATGCAAAAATAAGATGCGGTTGTCACGTGATCACGAACGTTTCTCCATACAATCGTAGTTCTTGATTTTTCCCCGGAATGTTGCACTAGAAAAATGATTTTTCATACTTTTTAGATATCTATCGACAAGAATCGTGTTTGCGTCAACATATTTTTACAAAATATTGTTACATTAGATAAATAAATTATTTGAAATACAGACGATATAAACATGCTTTTTGTCGATATCTAAATCGTGTGAAAAAATCATTGGTTTAGTGACAGTGCATGCTCCCGAATCCCGAGTCCCCTATATTTTTCCACACAATACTCTAAGCCAGCGTTTTCTAACCTTTTTCAGAAACGGACCCTTGAAGCGGAAATCAAAGCACAATTTTCAAGGACCCCCTTAGTAAAAAAAACAGCAATAAATTTCGAACCATTTATTTTAGTACTTCAATACAAAAAAAAACTTTTTTGTTAAAAATACGTTGGTTATTAATGCACAACGGCAACTCCCACACGGTTGTAATATTGTGAAGGTTGGTGTTGCTTTTTTGCAATTAAATTAGTGATATTTGGGTTGATGTTACTTCTAAGTTGTAATGGATTCCTCTTGTAATCTTTTTCTAAATGTGTTTTTAGTATATACAAGAGCAGAGAATGCCTTTTCACAGAGGTATGTGGTTGCAAAAAGGTGGATATGGTTCAGTCCTTCTTCTGATATTTCTTTATAATCTATCTTTACTTTTGGTGGCATTTATTTATAATTGTTATATGGTCCATGAGACTGCGGACCCCCATACATATATTCGGACCACAGGTTAGAAAACGCTGCTCTAAGCCATTAAATAAAGTCTATCATTTATCAGAACGCATGTGCCTGACCAACGTTATCCTCGATAGAAGATAGGAATAACTTAACTTAGCATAATAAAGCCTGCGTGTGATTACGGACCGTTTAATTAAGGAACTTAGCGAGCGAGGGGTCACCATTCTCTTCCAGCCCGGGGAAGTGAACAAATACACACCGGCTGAGCTTTTAATCGTTTGTAAAGTATTTTAATGTTAGGGTTTTTCACATAGTAATATTTGTCTCAAGCGTAAGAATGACGACTTGCCTTCATTTTTTTTTATTTCATATAACAAATAATCAAGAATTTACTGCACTTGGTGTTATCAATGCAGTGCCCTATGCACCATTGCGTGCAGACAAGGGAAAGAAGTAGTTGTCGTACATTATTAAAAAAACGTTAATCTTAATATAAAACGATACTGTGTTCAGATTTCATATTTTGGGTTTGGTGTGTATATGTGCGTTGATCCCACCCCCAACACCTCCCCCAACCACCCCCCCCCCACCCACACCCCACCACAACCCCCCATCCCCACACCCCACCAACACCCCACCACCCCACCCTACCCCCACAACACCACACCCCCCACCCACACACAACCCATCAAAACACCAACCCCCACCTCAACCACCCCACACCACACAATGTCTTTTGTATGGAAACAATTTTGGTACTGAAATTTTGAGGTCAGAAAATATTGAAGTAAGTTAGCCCAATGCACTAATACTACATTACGAAACGGTTACCCACTACGTCACTCACTACGTCATTGATGGGTATCTACGTCATCACTAGACATCTACGTCACATGTTTTTTTAGAAAATTTGTATGGAAACGCCCCTCCTAGTAAATTCTTGTTCGGATCCAGATCCCTTTTCTACGACCAAATAATTTTCACAGTGTATTTAAGAAAGTGGTAACAAAATTTCCTATGTTCCCGGCATAGTCCCCGGGGCACTAATTATCATTACAGTTCAGCTGGTGTTTTATTTCCTAATTGAACATGTTACCCCCTCCCCCGCGACCTGTTACGTCACGCCTCCCCTGACCCCCTCGGTGTAACAGCCTGCAGCCTGGCATTGTGGTATGCGCATGTGCAATGTGACTGTCCTGAACGTAAACACAGTAACCCTTATTTTATCTGATTTTTGCACTGAGGGAACGATCCCACGAGGGAACGAGTCCTTGGAGACTTGTCAGTCACGCTATTATTATATGCAGGACTTAAATTTTCTTTTGTTGTTGCTAAAATGCATAAGCAAATTGCAGGGCCAAAGTTTCCAAGTGATGTTAAGTCAAGAGGGCGACAGCATCGATCAAGGCAAAAGAATATCACGATGCCACTACCCTTAAGATCCCGCAGTGTCTCCGTATCGAATTATTTTTTTATTTATTTTATTGAAATACATAATTATTTAAATTTAATTAATAAAGTCAACTTGATAATCAAGATCGTCTTGATAATTCCATTTAAGTGAATCGGAAATGCTTTACGTTAAGATGTGGATGTTAGCCATTTAGGTACAAAATATAACTACAGATTAATGAGATAAGATTTTGTGGCAAGTTCATAAATAATTAATTATATATTTTTGGTTTATGTGTTTATATTTTTTAAAATTACCAAACGCATTATGTATGGTAAACACATACAAAACCCTATAAAGCTTAGATTTTCTGATTAAAATAATGTATGGCTTAATGAACGAGACGAACGTATTTCCTAATGGTTGAGTTCGTATTATTATCTAGAGCCGTTTATAGTAAGCTAGTGATAATAAACGCTACACAGGTGAATATTAGAGAGGAGAGAGGAGAGAGGAGAGAGGAGAGAGGAGAGAGGAGAGAGAGAGGAGGAGAGAGGAGAGAGGAGACGAGGAGAGAGGAGAGAGAGGACGAGAGAGAGAGAGAGGAGAGAGGAGAGAGGAGAGAGGAGAGAGGAGAGAGGAGAGAGGAGAGAGAGGAGGAGAGGAGAGAGGAGAGAGGAGAGAGGAGAGAGGAGAGAGGAGAGGAGAGAGGAGTGAGGAGAGAGGAGAGAGGAGAGAGAAGGAGAGAGGAGAGGAGGAGAGGAGAGAGGAGAGAGGGAGAGAGGAGAGAGGAGAGAGGACGAGAGGAGAGAGGAGAGAGGAGAGAGGAGAGGAGGAGAGAGAGAGAGGAGAGAGAGACAGGAGAGGAGAGAGAGAGAGAGAGAGGAGAGAGGAGAGAGGAGGAGGAGAGAGAGGAGAGAGGAGAGAGGAGAGAGAGAGGAGAGAGGAGAGAGAGAGGAGAGAGTGTTGCTGTCTTAGTCTCCTATGCCGAATAATATTTTTTTGTGCAAATATGCAAATATGCAAATATTCAAATTTATTTTTAAATTGCATTGTAGGCTTAGTTCTTTGTGGGTTGCACAGCCCACGCTGTGCAAGCGGGTGCCCTGCAAGGCGTCGGACCTTCCTAGTTTGTAGAAAATATTTAGAAGAACTTAGCAATAATCTTTTTTGCCTACCTATGAAGGTACACTCTTGTGCACTTCGTCAAGGTTCGCGTCCCATTAACAATCTCATATAAATTATAATTTTCTTATTAATAATTCCGCAGCTAAACGTCTCGGGCCTCGGCTATCGGGCCGTGTTCACAGCCCAGTGGAGGTGTAATGGGGGCCCGCTTACTATCGCGAGCCCAGTGCACATTTACATAACCGAATCAGTTTAATCGGCCGCTTTGGGCGCGCACAGGAAGTACCCGCGATGGCTGTGATACACGTTGTTAATTTTATGAAGTGTCTGAAACACACAGGGTGTTGTAATCGCGCCGGAAATTTGAAACTTTAGCTGAGAAGTGAAATCGTGCACTAAATCTAAATCTGATGTCACACATATAAAGTGAACTAAAATATATATTATGAAATTAAACAACTTTTGTTTTAAACTACTTTTTTATTATTTAACACTCCAACCGGTTTCGGAGACACTACTCCTTCATCAGGGATTTGTATAATAATAATTTAAAATTATAAGTAATAAGTCGCTAACTAAAAAATGTTGAAGTGGTTGACCAGGTACTGGGATAAGGGGTGGAGAGGGGAGTGAAGTCGGATTAGTCGGGGGAGGAACACATGATCGGTGCATTTGGGGTGTAGACACTTATAAATACAAAGTTGACAGATTTATGAGAACAGACGTTGAAACTAATTCTTCTTTCACACAATTTATTTTTTAGTTTATTTTTTTTTAAAAAACGCTTAAAATATTCAAAACTATCCAATGTTATTTACAGAAATACTACATTATGCTATTTACTGAATATTAGTTTAGTATCTTTGAAATGTGGGTAGTAGGTACATTATGTTTTTTGTTACAATAAATTTCATTAGTTATTTAATATTCAACTTATATTCAAGTTATATATATTCATGTTATATATATTCAAGTTATATATTATTCAAACTACAATATATTTAAAAAAAAACCTTTTGAATGTAAAACTGAATTGGCGCTACAGATATCAAAAAAATAATTATAAACTGTTGAGGTGGTTGAATAAATAAATAAAAAAGTGATACTTCGGATTACGTCTAAAAGCATTAAACGTAAGCATTTACGATGATTTATATGCCAAGACCTACATCTAAAGAAATCACTGATAGCCACATGGTTAGTGGAATATTTTTAATTTTTGTATTGTGTATTTGTATTGTGTATATTATTTCTTGGGTTGTGTCAAATAAAAGATAGGTTAAAATTTTAAAGGAATGTCGGACAGAGGAGAGTTTTTTTAAATTGTTAAAATAATAAAAAACACATTAGGCTGATTAATTTTTGATTTGTGCTTTATTGTTAAATATCTATAAGAAAAAAGAAAGTTAAACCGTGTATTATAATAAACCCGTCAATATTGTCACAGCCGTGTATTACTAAAAGTTCCCATACCAATACATCACAACTATATAATTATTTCTTACAATAAATAAAAAATAAAAATAAAATATATATATTGAAAATAAACGCCATTTTGTGGCACTAAAGTTAAACTTGAACTTGATCATCTTGCTAAACTGCATTGCAAGATACACTAAACTTAGTGTTAAACTTTGTCTGTATTAATGCAGTACCATATGCACCACGAGCTGTAGATCAGGGAAAGCACTAGTAGCAGTTTCGGTGGAAAAAAAACAACACCCTGTTTGTAACAAAACACCGCGTAAAACGAACAAATCACACAATAGCGAAAACAACATGGCGATGGCGGGTATCCGACTTACAATCTAGAACGTTGGTTTATTCATTTAAAACTTAATTACGACGCCATTAAATTATAATATTATTATGTTTCGTGGTAGCCGTTTAATTGTTTCTACTCTACCGTTTACTTCTTTCAACCTACAGTTGTGTTTTGTTTAATCATTAATATTAATTAGGCATTGTGTAATCAAGTAATTGGGGCCTTTTACAAATCCAAATTTGTGTCTTCTGTTCATCATTATACGCCGAAACTAGTTTCCGTGAAACCTTAATGTTGAAAAATAATGTGGGTCATAGGTTAAACATTTATTAATTTAATTATAAAGTTCAAAATGGAATTCTGGTACCAACCCTTATGTATGGAAGCGAAGTATGGAGTTGGAAAAAGAAGGATAAAAGTAGATTGAATGCAGTTGAAATGCGATCTCTGAGGCGAATGTGTGGTAAGACTATGTACGATAGGTGCACTAATGTTGAAATTAGAGCAGAATGCAAGGTAAGCATTCTCGACAAAATTAAGAAAGGTCTTTTACGATGGTTCGGTCATGTGGAGCGAATGGATGATGAAAGAACGGCTGAAAAAATATATGATGCGACTGCGCCCGGATGTAGAGGTCGAGGAAGGCCGAGAAAGACATGGCATGATCAAGTAAAACAAGTGCTTGAAAAGTGGGCATGTAAGAAGTCGAAATAATCGACGTGCGTGCATGAGAAGATGTATGAATGTGGAGGAAGCAAGAGAAGTATGCCAGGACAGAGTGGTGTGGCGTTCTATCCTCTCTGCCTACCCCTTCAGAGAAATGGCGTGATGGTTAGTTAGTTATATAGGCGATTGAATTCAATTAAAGTCAGATGTTACTATAAAATCCCTAATTGAAACATCAGTATTTAGATGTATAAGAACAAGTGTCTCAGAAGAATATGATTGACTTTGTAAGGAACACGTAGGTGAGGCAAAGAACGCATCGACCCTTGGTATAAACTATCAAAGTGTTTCTGCTGGCTGGACCATACACCACGTATGCCTTCCAAAAGCCTTACCCATATCCATGCTTGCCTATTTTACAAGGGATCAGGTTCTCGGCGTCCTGGACGTCCAATATTGGTAATCCGTCGGCAGTTTGCGTCAGAATCACGGGGCGTGGACATCTATATTATCTATATTGCTACTACTTTCCCTTATCCGCACCCAATGGTGCAAAGGGCACTGCATTGGTAGATACACCAAGCGCAGTGAATCTTGAATCGCAGATTATCAGTCTTACCCTTCAGTGCCAGACCAAGGTATCACATGTGAAATATTTTGATGTAGTATCATCTATAGTCTTCGTTATTTATTTATTTCAGTTATTTAGAACATTACAGAAAAAATTAAAAGTTAGAAAGTGCTTTCCTAACGGAAGACCCACTGTCGTGAAATAAGTCGACATCCGAGGTGATGCGATTAAGTAACAAGATAGCTCTACCAACAGGCATAACCATTGGCAGGTTGGTTCTGCATATATGCAGGTAAAACAATCGATGCTGTCTTTGTCGAAGATAGTTATCAGGTACGAACAGACCTACATCCATCAGAATTTCTGAGTTGTGTATTATTGTTATTGTATTTTTATTGGTAGGAGTTTTGTTCGCGCATGCGCAATGGCGGCGGCCGGCAGCGCAGTAGCGGCGGTGCGCGGTGGTAGATAGCAGATAAGGATCTCCAGAGTTCCCCCAAAGCGCGGGAACATAATTAGTCGTGTCGTTAAAACGTTTTAACAGAACTGCTTTCGGTGCTGAACAGTGTGAACTGTATGCTGGCTTAAGGCCGGTACAGACAGATAGAGTGTAGGGTACACACAATGGTGCATAGGGCACTGCACTGGTAAACCAAGTGCAGTGAATCTTGATCATTTGTAACGCGAAGGGAAGATGATCAATCTTGCGCTTCAGCGCCAATCCATGGCGTTTTAGCCACCTAGTTGGTTACCAATTTAGTAGTACATTTCGTGAGTATACCAGATTTTATGTGGGTGCACAGAGAGAGAGAATGAAACAGGTACTTACGGTTTTAAATTGTTCGTTTATTCACAAAAACTAGATACTAATAATAAAACTTAACTTACTGAAATATGGATGAAAAAGAATGGTGAAAATAGTTAAAATAAAAGTGAATTTAATTTCTCGCAAGTTGGCGGGAATAATGTTCCGTAGATACGCGTGCAATCACGCAGCTGGTCGAAAGGCTTCTCGTCGATCTCCGGATGTTTCCGTAGATGCTTGATTTTTGTGTCAGTTCGTACGATAAGAAATCGGAATAATCGACGTGCGTGCATGAGAAGATGTATGAATGTGGAGGAAGCAAGAAAAGTATGCCAGGACAGAGTGGCGTGGCGTTTCTATCCTCTCTGCCGACCCCTCCGGGAAATGGCTTGATGGTTAGTTAGTTAGTTAGTTAAATCATATTTAAATAAATATTTCATTTTGACCCCCTACGGGAATCGAACCCGCGACCTCATGCATGGTAGTCCAACGCGCTATTTACTACACCACGAGGGGGATGAATGAAAATAAATCGACCATTGAAAAAATATTTTCAAAAATATTCTCTAAACGCCTCATGTCTTCAATCGGCTTGTAAACAATTTTTTTTTTAAATACAGAAAAATTAAGCAAATAATCATAAAACCATCAGTGCAATCCGTTTGTAAGTCGGATAATTAATAAGAGAGATACCTACAATGATTGTTCGTTTTTATTCCGCATACAAAATCTTTACAAAAATCAAACATTAAATTTTTGTATCTGTGTTATTAATCAATGAATTTTTTTACAAGTCAATTATTGTTATTTTTCACAGCGGTGTGGACTGGCCCTAATAACCAACTGTCGCGTTTATGATATCAGTAATGGCATATCTAACTGGAGTAGGTACTTATTACTTATACCCGAGAACAAGTCTACTAGCCAAACAATTATCATTGTTAGTTCGGCGATTCTAACCGTTCGTATTCGCGTGGGAATAGCGCCCATAAAAAATAACATATTATTTAACCTAATATTATTATACCTAGCCACTTTTTCAAATATTCCATTACCCATCACTCAGTCGAGAATGAATTGGGTTCATTCATTATACCATATGGAATCCACAAACTGCCTCCAGGCCAAGCGATCGGCCGCCAGCTCCCGCGCATCCTCCCAAGTCGAGTCCACGTCCCGCAGCTCTGACGCAAACTGCCGACGAATTGTCAACAGTGGACGACCGGGGACGCCGAGAAACTGATGCCTTGTAAAATAGGCAAGCATGGTTAAGGCTCTCGGGAGGCATACGTAGTATATCGGCCTAGCCAGCCGAAACGCCTTCGCCGGGTGACAGTAGATACCAAGGGTTGCTGTGTCCGTTGCCTCACCTCTGTGTTCCTTACAAAGTCAAACCACCGCACACCTAAAATTCTTCTAAGACACTTATTCTCAAAACTTAGTATTCTGCTGTCTTGGGCCCTAGTTGGGTGCCACGATTCGCAGCCATAGAGAAGAACAGGTGTGATGCAGGAGTTATAAAGGCGGCATTTTGTTTTAACCGAGTAAATATCCGATCTCCAGACAGCTTTCATACTGTTGAATGCGGCGCCCGCTACTCCAAGCCGCACTCCCAGTTCTTTCTGAACTCTCTGCCGTTTTCTGTCATGTACGCTCCCAAGTATTTGAAAGCTCTCGACCCTTTCGATGACTTGTCCCGACAAAGCCAGGGGGATCTGGGCATCTTGACACGAGCTGTTACACATGACATGGGTTTTACCAATGTTGATTTTTAAACCCATGCACGTGGATGCCAATTAAGCCTATCAACAATAATTTGAAGGCCCCCGACTGATTCGTCAATAAGGACGGCGTCATCAGCGTACTCCAGGTCGCAGAGCTTTTGGGAGGGGGAGATGGATATTCCTCGGTCTGGCGGAATTGACATCCTCAAGATAAAATCCATGAGGATTATAAACAGAAATGGGGCAAGGACGCAACCCTGTCGCACTCCGGTGGTGACCTCAAACCAATCTGAGACAACATCGTCAATTCTTACTCGGCATTCGCTATCAGTGTGAAGGGCTTTGATTAGTCCATACACATACGACTTTCCATTATCCGCACCCAATGGTGCATAGGGCACTGCATTAGTACCTACCCGCAGTGCAGTAAATCTTGATAATTTATTACATGAAGGCAACATAATCACAATTTGACATCTCAACAGAGATGAGAAGTTTGGAAGGGAATATGGATATCTAGGCGTTTACAGGGCTGGGTTAAGTGGCCACTTGATGTATTACCTACTAGGAAACGCCTGAAGATGACTCTTTAATTTGTTTGCTTTTAACTTTTACCAGATAATTTTTTATAAACAACATTGTGAGTGTGCCCAATTACTTGTAGACAAGTTGTCTACAAGTACACTGAAAAGTTGTTTGCAAAATAATCAGTCCAACGCTTAAACGCCAGTCCAAGGAATCACGTATATGAAATAAACGATAAATCACAAGAAGATTTGTGCAATCCGTTTTTAAATCTCATAATTAAATTTAATTAATCGTTTAAAGTTTTTTTTTTGTAAAGATTTTGAATGAAATGCGATCGGGGACGTTAGGGATCGTATGTGAAATAAAAACTATTATTGATTGTATCTCGCTGGTTAATTATCTAATTGACGAACGGATTTCACCGACGGTTTTGTGATTCTTGGCCTTGTCAATAAATTATATGAAAACTTTAAAAAAAGTCATATTTTCAAAAATATATCATAACAGTTAATATTTTACAGGACTTTTAATTGGCGCCAATTATTTCATTACTGTAGTTTTTTGTATGCGTAATTTTTATTACAAGGTTAATTAAATTTAAATAAAAGTGTACTGTAATAATTAATTCTGTGCAGTTAAATAAAAGCGAGATATGTATTTACAGCAGCAGTCTCCATTATAAAATAATGTGTGAATTTTCTTTGTTTTTTAATTAACATATTAAAGGCTTACATTCGCCGGATTCAGTACAAACGTTGATTCGTTTAACTATAAAAAACATCACCAAGGCTTACATTTTTATCATGGTGAGGTTCATAAACAAACAAAGTTTGGTAATTGTTAAAAGTAACTATCAAAATTCTATTCAAGTAACTATCAATTTCATGGCGCCTATCCAGGGCCCAAAATAGCAGACTTCTGGGTTTTGAGAATAGGTGTATTAGAAGAATATTAGGTGTGCGGTGGTTTGACTTTGTAAGTAACACAGATGGGAGGCAACAAACGCACCAACCCTTGGTATCTACTGTCATCCGGCGAAGGCGTTTCGGCAAATACTACGGATGCCTCCCGAGAGCCATAACGATGCTTGCTTCTTTTTCAAGCCATCAGGTTCTCGGTGTCCTTGGTCGTCCACTGTTGACAATTCGCCGGCAGTTTGTGTCAGAGCTGCGGGACGTGGACTTGACTTGGAAGGATGCACGGGAGCTGGCGGCCGATTGCTTGACCTGGAGGCAGTTTGTGGAATCCATATGCTCCACATAGGGAGCGGATGTGGGTATGATGATGATGATTAAAATTCGGTGGTCAGTGGTTGCTACTTTCAGAGCGCCTGATGAAGCTCATCTTTGGTTTAGGGGCTGTGTCAATAACCAAAATATGCATTATTGGACAGCAATAAACCCACATGTGACATTATACACAAAGTGAGTAATATATCGTTTGAATTTTTTTAAACAAGATCAATATAAATATTTTCTTTTAATATCTCTACAGGTAAGAAGTAGTTTATTTTTCAAAACTCGTAAATTGGATAATCAAGCGTTTACAGGCCTTATAACCTGTCATTGGCTGGGTTAAGTGTTCACTTGACGTATTTCAACATTCCCCATTCCGCTCATCAATGAAAATCCACACCAGCTAATATTTTTGATTTTAGTTATATGCTACATGTTCGAAACACATCCACCTTTGAGTTGGATACGCCATCTATGTATTGACAGTGAAGTTAAGTATTTTATTAGCCAATTACCATATTTTTGTAATTAAGATTCTATCAGAATTAAATTAATTACTAGTATCAATCAGAATTCAATTTATTACAAGTACTCAATATAACTCAGTAATTAACTTAACTTAATAACGCATTAAATGCCTTTCCATTAAGGTGTAAGCATGTTGATTGGCTTTAAAAAAAGAGACTCCATCCCATCCACAAACGCAACTTTGTGGTGTAGATTTCATGCCGGAGCGCGGAGTTATGATTGGCCCATATTTTTTTGGCAATGAAATTGATCGCCATGTTTGGTCAAACGATTTCAGTATTTTAACTAACTAACTAACCATCACGCCATTTCCCCGTAGGGGTAGGCAGAGAGGATAGAACGCCATACCACTCTGTCCTGACAGACTTCCTTTGCTTCCTCTACATTTATACATCTTCTCATGCACATACGCCGATTATTCCGACTTTTCACATGACCACTTTCAAGTACTTGACGTACTTGGTCATGCCATATCTTTCTCAGCCTTCCACGGCTTCTACATCCAGGCACACTTGCATTTAAACTTCTTTTAGCCGTTCTTTCATTACTCATTCGCTCCACATGGCCAAACCATCGTAAAATCCCCTTCTTAATTTTGTCGATAATTCTTATCTCAGCCTTGCACTCTGCTCTAATTTCGACATTTGTACACCTATCATACATAGTCTTACCACACATAGATCGCATTTCAACAGCACTCAGTCTACTTTCATCCTTCTTTTTCTAACACCACGCTTCACTACCATACATAAGGGTTGGTACCAAAACTCCGTAGTGTACTGCCAATTTTGCTTCTTTCGATAAGTTATTATTTGCCACTATCGATTTCAAGGCACCATTAACTCTGTTTCCGGCACTAACCCTTCTCTCGATGTCCTTATCCACATTTCCGTCTCTTGTAAACATACTTACTTCCCAAATATACAAATTCTTCAATCTATCTCCATTTACTATTATATTACATATTATAATGGTCTTGTTGACAAACCCCGTACTATCTGTTTACTAATGATATGGCAAAAATAGTACTTTAAAAATAGGCAATAATATTACAATTAAACGGTACAGATATGAATGTCCATGAAATTATCCCTCACGATCAAAACTTTCGCAGTACACTAACTTCAAAATGGCACCTGTCGCATTGTAAGCTACGTCAGTGTTTTAATAATTTCACAGACCAAATCTCTCCGGCACTTTTGTGTTCAGCAGGACTTGCGCGTCTAACCGTGACTATCGGTCGTGGAAATCTCTCGCGCAGGATGTGAACCGGGGACCACCGCGGCCAGGCGCGCACGCTACCACTAGGCCACCTGACTGCACGTAACGGTCAGGAGATTGTAGTCGATCGGGGTAGTGAAGGAAGGTTTGTAAAAACATAATTGTTTTTTATGTCATTATTATTATCATCATTGAAGCATTGATCATACCTAAAGTAGCGAATAAATACGGTAGCCGAACCTTAAAATTTTTAGTCCCCCACTATTTTTAATTTGCTGCCGGCTGAAATGAGATTAGCAAAACATTGTAATAAAGGCTTAATAAGAGAATGGCTACTCGATCAAGAGTTTTTAACTTATCTCTAATTGCGTTTATTGTTCGTAATTATGTACCTACTGTATATAAATGTTATCTTAGATATTTAGATTTAATATATATAGTCTGATGTTTAACTTGATCTCTACCAACAAGCCACAAAATTGGCTTGGTAGGATTGTGGTGTGAAAAATTTTTAAAAAAAAAGAATTTACATACATACAAAAAGATACATTCATAAAAATTTATATATACTTACTTATAACTTTTTCTCTACATTTCTGATTTTCTTGTGTCTGGTATATGTTTTTCATTTTTCCTGTTTATGTCTTCTTGAATGTATTTGAGATTTAAAATGTATTTTTATACTTTAATTGGAAATAAATAAAAAAAAAAAAAAAATTGCGTATCCGTTCCCTATGTGGAAGCATATGGCTTCCACAGGGGATACTTCACAAAGCGTGGTAGAGCTGTCAAAATTCCACAAAAGTTTTTACTCTCTGGATTATAGAGGTACAGCATAGAAATGGGAAAAGCTGTGATTAGTTGGATTTAAAAATCTTAACCTACTGTATAAATTTCGATTTTAAATAGCTATTTGATTTTAAATTATTTAATTAAACCCAACCTATCTTAACCTACTGTATAAATTTAATAACCTATTATCTATGGATTTACCAATAGATCGAATAGATAGTCCTCATAAAAGTTACCACGCTTTGTGAAGTATCCCCCTTCCACAAATCGCCTGTTCCCGTGAATCCTCCCAATTCTACGTCTCATAGTTCTGATGTACACTGGCGACGGATTGGTACCAGTGGACGTCCGGGACGTCAAGAACTTGAGGCCTTCGCATGTCCATGACTTTTTAAATTCTAGTTGGCGATATATGGCTAACTTGATTCAGTAATTTACGACAGAATTTGTACGGAGGCGAAAGAAAAGTAAGCGATTTTGCGTATCCGGAATTTGAAGAGTCGTGTCTGTACTAGGCCACCAGCTGAAACGCCTTCGCCGGATGACAGTAGATACGGGATATTAGGTTAGTACGTACATTTCGAAAATAGTTTCTTATATAAGGGAATCATGTATTTTAACGAATTGCCCAATGAACTAAAAATTATTAATGTCTTTACGAAATTTAAATTTAAACTAAAAAAACACATTTATTTCAAACAACTATAATCACTATCTTTTGCTTACTTAATTGTTTATTTTTGCATATCTAGTACCTAGATTTATTTATTTTATTTACCTTACTATGATTACTACTTATATTATGTATTTTTTAGCGTAACCTCCCTCACCAAGCACAACAACCGTAGTTCTCGAATTTCTCTCTGGAATTTAGCACTAGCGCAATTTTTTCTTCACACTTTTTAGATATCGACCAGATGCGTGTTTGTATTTACGTATTTTTTGATAATTGATTTCTTAAAGGAGATGAATTCATTATTATAAAATACTACTTTTACTACCTTTCCCTCTCCACACACAATGGTGCATAGGGCTCCGCATTGGTACACAAAGTGCAGTGATCAGTCTTACGCTTCAGTGTCAGTCCAAGGTGCACGTGACATATTAATATGAAAATCACATGTAAATAAATATTTCACGTTGGAATCGAACCCGCGACCTCATGTGCGGTAGCCAAATGTGCTACCACTATGCTACGAGGTGGATTAAAAAAATAATACGATAAAAATACGCATCTGAAACGTATAAAAAATCTAAGATGCTTATCTCAGCCTTGCATTCTGCTCTTTTTTACCACACATTCGCCTGAGAGATCGCATTTAGACAGCATTCGATTCAATTTTAAAAAAAAAACAAGTCCATGCTTCGTTGGTATCAGAACTCCATTAAACATAGTAAATATTTAGGTATGATGCGCTAGGCTCGTTCTGAGTTCAGGTAGCGAATCTAAATTATTTCATTTTTGTCGTGTTCATTAATGTTTTTTTGTCGCTTTTTTTGAAAATGGGAATCCGGGAACCACTGAATAGGGTGTGTCGTTTTTTTCAATTTTAGAATACAGAAACGGTATAGGTCTCAAAAGTTGCATTTTACTCTAAAAATAAGAAAGCACTTTTTTTTTTATTAAAAAAAAATCGTCTTTGGCTCGCTAAAATGCCCCAAAGTTTTGAAAATTCAAAAAAATACTAAATTAAAAATATTTTCTAAATAACTTTTTACTGCTAGTTTTGTATTTTTTCATTCTTTTTGTTTGTATATTATCCATTGATAGGTTTTAAATAGTGTAAAACTTCCATTTCAAAAAAAAAATATATATTCTTTAATTGTTGTGCCAAACAGACTAATTTTCATTTTTTAAAAAAGTTTATCTTACGAACAGCACAAAAAAAAAGTGGGAAAAAAAAGTTATTTAATTTTCTGTGTATTTTTTAAACTTTTTTAAAAGGTCCGAAGAAATAAAAATAATAAAAACAGAAGTTTTTCTCCTAAATTTTTTTTTTCTCTGACCGATAATTTAATAATTTTTCAGAATTTAAATCCATTTAAGCGGGCCAAAGATGATTTTTTTATTTAAATTTTCTTTTCTTTTATTAATTCTGTATACCTAATACAACTTTTGAGACCTATCTCACCAAAATAAAAAATAGTTAATTTTTTTACTATGGAGCGTTACACACCCTACCACTGAAGTTGCCCACCAAACAAAGACAAAGAAAGTTCTCAATATCGTTAGAATGAAGTAGTTTCTACATCTGATCTGGATATTATAATCACCCATGCTAATTAAACATGTGCAGAGAATCCCACAGAATCATTTCATGCAAACATTAGCCGACAATTAACTACAGCAGGGTCCATATTTTCTATTTTAGCTAAAAAAATAATGTATTATTGATACCCAACAGAGACCGAGAAACTCTGGAAACGAATGTGTATTATCTAGGCGTTTACAGGGCTTATGACCTGTCATTGGCTGGGTTAAGTGGCCACTTGATGTATCACAACATTCCCCATTCCGCCCATCATCTGATAACCATATATGACAAATTTTTGAAACTTGTAGATATATATTGAGCTCGCGTTCGCAATATTACATTGCAAATGAATTTCGCACTGGTGACATCTGTTGAGAAGATTGTTAGGCATTTTTGGCAATCAATCTTTATTGGTGTAGGTAAGGCTCATCCGAACTTAATTACTTACTAGAAGACGCCTGAAGATGTCTCTCCAATTTTTCATCTGATATTAGCCCAGCATGGGTATAATCCAGTAATTTGTCTACATGTATGTGTATGTGTACACATTCAAAATGTTGTTAAAAAATAAGGTTTTTCAAATGAAACTTACATAAACCCCCCCAAATATATTTTTAGAAAATTTGTATGGACATTCCCCTTCTAGTGAATTCTTGTTCGAAGACTAATCTTAACATTTTTCCAAAATAGAATTTAGCATGACCAAGTACGTCAAGTACTTGAAAGTGGACATGTGAAAAGTCGGAATAACCGGCGTATGTGCATGAGAAGATGTATGAATGTAGAGGAAGCAAAGGAAGTCTGGCAGGACAGAGTGGTATGGCATTCTATCCTCTCTGCCTACCCCTACGGGGAAATGGCGTGATGGTTAGTTAGTTAGTTAGAATTTAGCTTCATCGTCAATTTGCCATAATTTTACGATTTTTTGGACTCATTTCCTTTTAAGTTTTGCCAACGGATTTAAAAACCAACCCTAGTTGTTTTTCCGTGAGATTGAGTTTACACAGGTCAACGGTTCCCAAACGATTCTTGTCTTTTAATGAGTGCGGGGAAATAAAACAATTAATTTACTGTTTTCTTTATTGCAGCTAATGTCAGATTTATTACCTACTGCGCTTTGTTGTACTTTTCCTTCTTTTCCGAGACGCGTATTGTTTTATCCAAACAACTAACGGATTTATAAGCTGATAATTGTTTAACCATCGACCGATTTCAAGCTGTTGTAAAAATTGCGCTTTGAAGTTATTCATTGTGTGAAGTGATTTTTATATTAATATTTCATGTGTGATACCTTGGACTGGTACTGAAACGTAGGACTAATCATCCTACCTCATGTTCTTTTATATAAATTAATAAATAATAAATTTGACTGTCCAGTGTTGTTGAATGAGGTCAGATTTCGCACACCGGGTCGCACCACAAGAAGTTGCCGTTTGTTTGATCCAAACACCGAAAATAGAAATTACGCTTATATAATTACGCCATAAATAGGATTCAAAGGAATGGAAACTTGGTGTGCGAAGGTGCTGATCTCTTCAACTCCAGCATTGGATCAGTCAAGTCAACTTGTAATAAACTCTAGTATTGTATTGTTGTGTATTCCCTTAGTCCTTATAGAATAAACTGTTTTGTGTTCCCGCTAATCTATAATGAAAGTTTCTATAAGGCATATGTATTATATATATTTTACATTTTTATGTATTTTCAAATATGTTTTGTATTTTCTTTTTTATGAAAAGGCTGTATAGGGGTGTATAATGAGTAAATAAATAAATTAATGAATAAAATGATCGAGAGACACTGCACTAAGTGTACTAATGCAGTGCCCTATGCACCATTGGGTGCGGATTAGGGATAACGGATAAGTAGTATTTTGAAGTTCCCACATAAAACATAGAACAAACATGAAGAAAACCTCGTTTTATTATTGTCAACATAAGATTATTCAATGCGTATACGTTTGCCTGTATAAACGGGGCCTTACAAACGAAAAACATCGGTTTTTCCATTTCAAACAAAACGCATGTTCATATTCATTAATATTTTTAGCGCCAATCTGATGTAAACGAGTTATAATTAAGCGTACCGTTAAATAAAACCTTTTACTTTAATATTCGGGAGTGAGCTTGGATCAGATAGCATCTAACGTTGTTTACCAAGGCGAACAAGATTGTCAGAAATGCTTATAAACTGATACGGAGTTACGTGGACCATGCTGTATGCCGGCGAGGGAGGGAAGGGGACAATAGGCGCAATGAAACTGAGGCAATGATGTCCGCAAAACAATGATGTCCGCAAAACAATTTACTCACAACAACTAAATACTGATTCTGAAACTTAACTAACTGAAATATGGATGAAAAAGAATGGTGAAAATGGTTAAAATTAAAATGATTTTAAATTCTCGAAAGTTGGCGGGAATAATATTCCGTAGATACGCGTGCAATCACGTAGCCGGCCGAAAGGGTTCTCGACGATCTCCGGAACTTTCCGCGGATGCTCGGTTCTTGTGTCAGTTCGTACGCGTTCGTACGCGTTCGTCGTCAGTCGTCATCTTCGTGCGCGTGACGTCATTGTTTCCCGACACATACAAAGTTAACATTTTGGGTGTGTTCAAATACTTGTACACAAATCTGGATTTATCCCAAGACAGGAGTAGGTATATATTTCATTTCTGGTCTCCTGGTCTAAATATAAGTTAAATAATTCCTGGTCTTAATATAAGTTTAATAAATTGCAGAGTCATCTGCAGGCGATTACTAGTGATTAATTTAACTCGGTCAGAGTCTAAATTACAAAAACGAAGTAATTTTCTGATAAATACTTCAATATCAATGCATAGATGGAGCTAGTTACGCGCTGGTGAATGGTTTTCGATTCGTAACATAAATACGAAATCAAAAATATTACCTGGTGTGGATATTCGCTCATAAGCGGAATGGGGAATGTTGTAGTACATAAAGTGGCCACTTAACCCAGCCAATGACAGGTCATAAGCCCTGTAAACGCTTGAATATCCATATTCCAGAATTTGAAAAAAATTCTACCTCATCTCTGTAGGGATAGAAAAAATAAATACACAATCGTATTTTAGTTATAATTATTTTTCAGAACCAGCATAATTAGACATTATGAAGATATATAGTTAAAACATTATTCACGATTATTATACAATTTACATATTATATGATTTTATGACCGAATGGCGGACTAAAGCGATAGTTTTCCCGCGCGGGCGAACTCCCGCTTGAGGGAGAGTAAATTGCCCCGTGCGCACTGCGGGCAAAAAATCGCTATTTTTCATCAGTCGAAAATGGATCTCGGGTAAACAGATTGTGTGTATACATCAATTTGCAATTTGTATACATAATTAGCAATGGCCACGCCTTACAAGTGAAAAGCACAAAGATACCGATTTGGGACAAACATTATGAACATCTGGGATAGCTCGGATAACATTGACCCGCTGCGATAGTTTGCCCGCAGTGCGCGGACCCCGATACTAGTTCATATGTTACATTTTTGTTTGCGGGAATCGCCCCGCTCCCAAAATGTAGCAGACTACGATTTTTGCCCGCCGCGATAGTTTGCCCGCTAGTGCGCGCGCTCCTATCTAAACCCATGTGTTACATTCTTGCGGGTAAACTATCGCGCGGGGGAAAAAATCGCAGCTCGCACCAGGCCTTCTAGTAAACTTGTTGAAATGTTAAAATGAAGATAACGTAGAACAATGAAATAGTAATCGCATTTAGTGAAGTATGCTAAAAAATTGGCTCGTAAATTTTTCGTTTATTAGTTACTTATTTTTATGGTTAGGTTTCTCATTAGGTGCGGATAAGGGAAATTAGTATTATACGTAAGTATCTCCTCCCAGTGGCCAAAGCACATTACATCCTTATTCTTATCTCTTGCTTTGCCTCTGGATCTATACAGACTTGTGGGCCACCAGGATTAGTTACCCTGGTGGTTATGGTTTTATGTGGGTGCACAGAAAGAAATAAAAGATACTTACAGTTTTACAGTGCACATTTATTACACAGAATTTAGCGAGAATAAAATAGCATGAAAATACAATAAAATTAACCAATTAAACTACGATTGAAATGGATAATGGAAATGAAAAATGATTCTAGTTTGCCCCACAATTTGGCGGCAAGAAATCTGCGCAAAATCGACGTCTCGTCACGTAGAAGGTCAAAATATCTCTCCGCTATTGTCCGAGCGTGTTCGGTGTAGTTCGGCTCGTCCGTTCATCCCGCGTCGCCCGCGTGACGTCATTTCTTCCGCCACAGACTTTTGGTATGTGCTATATCGGACTGATAATAATGTTTTTTGACATCTTCTTACTCCGCGTCTATTTTACCCGGCGCTGCTCAGCCGTTTACACCATTTCCGTTGAGGTCGCGGAACCGTGTCCGATGTTTAGGAGCAAGCAGTAAAGACTTCCCGCCGGTTAGCGGCAATTAAAAATACTAACTCGCTATTATGTCGGGGCGAGCACCTACCTAGCTCAGGCGAGGTGCATTAATATATCACGCGGTGCGACCTGGCACCTGCAGGTTCCCGCGCACACCGATATCAATTAAAGGTTAACAAGAAAAATGGTGATTCGCTTTGAAAATCCGCGTTATCCGAATTATACTAACTCGCTATTATGTCGGGGCGAGCACCTACCTAGCTCAGGCGAGGTGCATTCATATATCACGCGGTGCGACCTGGCACCTGCAGGTTCCCGCGCGCACCGATATTAATTAAAGGTTAAATTTTAACACAAGCAATTAAGAAAAATGAAAACTCGTTTTGAAAATTTGATTCTATGTTATCCGAACTCACCTCATATTTACTAACTCACTAAGGGTTATTTAAAAAAAAAAAAATATTTTAAAATGAAAGGAATCAAATAAAAATGATAAATACTTTTTTATTTATTTTTAAAAATCAGTCTATGCTATTTTAACGACATATCTGCACGAGCGAGGGCAAGCAACTAAACTCAGAGGAGGTGCATTAATACACGATGCTAGCACCTGCAGGTATCCGCGCGCACCGAGATTATTTAAGGGTTAAATTCACTTTGTAAATTTGATTTTATTCAACCAAAAATATAGGTATCTAACTTCTAATTCGCCATTTCACAAAAGCAAGGTATAACCTTATCAAATCCTTCATAGGAGTGGGCGAGATAAGAGAGATATGGAATTTTAACTTAGTTCTGATTTATCTTTAATTGAACACAGCAACAAAGAATCAATTAAGTACACAAAGCGAAGGTGAATCAAGTTTTTTACTTTTCATAAAAAATGCAGTGAATGGAGATAGTTGGATTGGACCCTAAAATAAGGATTATATTTTTTATAATTTAAATACCGGTGTTTTCGTAATGTGCATTTCATTGGTACAACCACATTTATTATAGAGAAATTCGCAGACGCTGAAAATATTGATTTATTTAAATGTTTTTACGTCTATAGGACTTTGACATAGACATTTTTAAATGATTACACAGTAGTTAGCTGTTCATTTCCGCCAGAGATGGCATCCATACACTGTTCCCTAAAATGCACTAGATTTGTGTTGAAAACATCAATATTGTTAGTATACTTGTTAGCCAGTACTTGCATTCGTCTGATTCATATAACTGATTTCTCTTCAAATTAGGTAAAAAAAGTATTTTAATTAACTGTTTATTCTATTTAATTTGTAATTTAGACCTTATCACTCCCAAATTAGCACGCAGTCTCGGAACGGCACGGTTAAAGAGCGCCTAAGTAAAATTACGTGTGAACTCAACGCTAATAATAATTTGCTGCAAAAAGAGGCTCTCACACTAATTGCGCGGTTTGTTGAAGAATATTGTATATTTAGTTGTAATTACCGCCGGCAGGGGCGCTAGTGTGCCGGCTTGTGAGAAGAGGCCATAGATAGTTCTCGGAATCTCATAAAATAATTGACTTATAAATATAAACATGTTTCTTTTTATAATCGCAAGCGGCTGTTTGTTTTGCCGTCATTACAGCCGTTGTACGTTTTCACAGGGGAATATTTTAATTGTTATTATATTGTGAGGGAAAATAATCACTTGGAAAATTGTTTAGGTTTAGATGGATGTGAGATTGAAGCGGGAGGAATGAGTGTGCGTCATAATAGATCTACACGGGGCGCAGTGACGTCAGGAGCTTAATGACCAGGAGTGTTGGCCGGCGGTCTCCTGGAGGGATGTAGTAATGTCCACATGCTCCACATAGGAGCGAACGAGATGAAAAAGAGATGAGAAAAAGTAAAAAAAATATATTTTGTCTAATACGTTTTTTATAACATTTTTACTCTGTATTCGCACCCAATGGTGCATAGGGCACTGCATTGGCACACCAAGTGCCGTGAATCTTGGTCATTTACTACGCGAAGGCAATATGATCAGTTTTTACGTTCAATAATAATAATAATTTTCCTTTCCCAATATCAAACTTTGATTGTTGTTTTTTCTTTATTACAGGTATGAGACAATTTAAATTATTTTGTTATATCATTCCTTTTATAGTTAGTGATAATTTTCCTGTTCTCTTTTATTTATTAAATTTATTTTTATTTTTGATGTACTTATATACTTTATTTACGAAATAAACATATCATACATTTTAGAACATTTAACAGTATAGAGAATAACATAACACATTTATATTATATAATAATAGGTAAGCTTAGAATATTATGTTTTTTATTATTATTATTATTATTATTTCAATTTTTTTAAAAGGGTCTTATGCTATGTTTCGCTGTTCCTTCCAAAAAAAAAATGTGCTTGGGAAGTTCCACGTTGAAACAGTAATTTATTATATTTTATTTTATTATTTTTTTAAAATATTGTTTACGGGTATTTCATTTCTAGTATTTTTTTATGTTTGTTAATTGTTTGTAAAAAAAATAATTTAATTTTTTTTGTTGACTTCTTTGATATTATTTTTTTTTTTTAGTTTACCTAAACATACTGATATGTGTCCAGATATCGTTGCAATAAACGCTATAAACGGAATATTTTTTTCTCTTCACTTAGCAGTACCATTCCAGCGGTTAAACCGACTACTGTACCTTAATGCGTTAATGAATATTCTAATTTAAACGCGTTTAAGCGAGGGTGGACTTGTTGCGTGATTACAGACAATACCCAACGCAACTTTTAATTGTTATGCATGTTTTATACGATAAAAAGGAGGGAATTCGTTGACCGGTACCTGCGTCCATTTGTAAACGTTATATAAGTACTTACAGCAGGGCAACGTGCACGATGCGAATTCTCGGTGTATTTTAGATTTTATTATAGGGATAATTTATTAAGCGCCATTTTTGTGAGAGATCACCTCATATTTAAAATATATTTTTTTATTTTTTCAAAAGATTTTTTTTTTGTTTACAGAGAAATACAATAAAAACACATACATTTAAAAAAATAAACAAAAATCCCACCAAGGTTTATGGGTATACTGTGAAGGTCAAGCAGCATGCACGAGGCAAAAGAGAAAAAGATAATTTAAAAAAAAAATACAAGATATTGATATCTTTATACCAGAAGAAGAAGAAGGGAAATAATTATAATATATAAAATAATAAATAACATACAAAAATAAAAATTTAAATGATTGTATCTCTGTTATTAATTATTTGATTTATAAACGGATTGAACCGATGATCTTGTGATTTTTTGTTTTATTATTCTGCATTCACAGAAAATTTTGGTTTACAAGTCCATTCTTTTTGAAATCAAAGGTATAGTGTCATTGGTATCAACTAACTAATTAATCACCAAAATATTTCTCGGAAGCTGTAGAGCAGAGAGGATGGATTAGTGTGACGAATTCCTTAAGTTCGGAATCACATTACAAACAAAAAAGATCCTCTGTAGAACAATAATAAATATTCGCGTTGGTAAAAATGAATTTTTCAGATCCATAAATTCGTGCGTGTGTGGTGGTCCTAATTAAACGCTGTCAGGTTTTAAATTTCAAATAAAGAACCCCACTGTTACGCTTTAGGTGTTGCCACGTTTAAGTGAAAAAATAATCGTTTATTTTTACAAGTACACCTACCTGACTCTTTTTTCAGGAAAATATTTTCAAGCCCAATGCCTTAGTACGAAGATTTGAGATTTTTCGATTGTAAAAATCAACACGGATCTAAAAACCTTACAGGAGGATTCGGTCTTAGCAAATGGAGTTAAAAAACAGATTTTATAAGAAGCTGGTGGATGCCCAACCAATCAGAACGTTTCAGACCTGCCTATAAGATAAGTAAGTCACGTGAAAAGAGTTTTTGAAATATTTAAAAGTGCAAATACACGTTATGGGGTCAAAATTAATTTGAGGTGTATTTTATCACTCAAGAAAAAAATAATTTTAAAAAATCTTTTAAATAATGTACCTACAAAGGTGTCCCAGATTTTTCAAATTGAAAATTATTTTTAAAAAATTAAAAAACCTTGAGGCCTTGTCGGCACGAGTTAAAATCATTGTACACATAATATGAAATTTCGTATGTAAATAGGCCATAGTAATTGTAAAAAAGATAGAGGGTATGCGTTTTCAAAATCGAAAAAAATATTTTTTTGGTCCCTTACTATATTTTGTTTTTACCCTACTACGGTGTCCCTTATTTTTCAACTTGATTATTATTCAATGCATAGGGCCCCCTTTCTTTTTTTTTTGCTATATAGCACTTGTTCAGAAAATTTCAGTTTATTTGGAGTACAGTAACCCGTGCCGACTTGCATCGGAACATGTTCATACAACACGAAGGGAATTTCTCTAATTTTGAAAAACTTTGAGGCCCTGTCGGCACGAGTTAAAATCATTGTACACATATGAAATTTCGTATCTGAATATGCCATAGTAATTGCAAAAAAGATAGAGGGTATGCGTTTTCAAAATCGAAAAAAATATTTTTGGTCACATATGGGACACTAAATTTTGTCATTACAGTCTCTCGACATCATCGGTTTTATGCTTCTATAGTGAATATAATTATTCTTCATTTTTGTATCTCAACAGAGATGAATAAGATTTTTTCAAATTCGGCAATATGGATATTCAAGCGTTTACAGGGCTCATGACTTGTCATTGGCTGGGTTGAGTGGCCACTTGACCCACTACAACATTCCCCATTCCGCCTTTTTTTAGCGAATCAAATTTTATTTTTAAAATCGATTCCCGGTGAGAACACCAAGAATAAAGAGTTATTTTTCTCAAGCCTGGGTGTTTGTGACGTTACTCCCCTCTGTAATTGGGCCTCCTGGCCTGTTGGGGTGTTTAAATAAAAATAAAATATAATTTAACAATAAATAATATGTGGTTTTATGGCGATTCCCTGCACTTCTATCTTTCTTGATTAGTATGTGCATGTGCAAGGTTCGATTCCCGTAGGGGTCAACATGAAATATTTGTTTACATGTGATTTTGATATTAACATTCCAAGTGTGTTACCTTGGACTGGTTCTGAAGCGTAAGACTGATCATCTTTCCGTCGTGTAGTAAAACGATCGAGAAACACTTCACTTGGTGTACCAATGCAGTGCCCTATGCACCATTGGGTGCGGATAAGGGAAAGTAGAAGTATGTGATGGTGTAGTTTTCAATATTATTTTACGATTAGATACTAATTGGATGGAGCTTTGTTTACATTATATATAACCAATTGGACACACAAACCAAATTATTAACCGACTTCTCCAAATACAGGGTCGGTGTCGTTAGTTGGATAAGTCTAATGGGTCGTGTATATATTGAAAATGCCTGCAAAAATATAGCTATGTAATTATTAAAATTTGGTATGCAAAAATATTGTTTGCCAAACTTGGTTCTATTATACTAATTATGTTTAGTACTACAATGTGTTATGTATAACACTACAATGCCCTGACTCGACACGGACTATCTAGTGAGTCGGGGCCAGATCATTGGCATGGGTCTCTACTGATTGAGTCGCCATCCCATTATTGTGATTATATAAAATGTGAAAGATGTCTGGGATGGGGGGGCCTGGCGAGGCGGGATACCGGTCTCCACACGTTTTGGTTGTAATTACTAATAAAAAATTATCGGGTAGAAACTAACATACCCTACTACTGTTATTTGGCCGACTCTGGTTGGTTTGGGTGATGGAAACAATGACAATTATAATACATAAGCCGAGACAATGGTAGGGGTACAATGAAAGCATTCGTTCGCGTACATAATCGTAAATTCATCCGTATTTTTATCACACTAACAATCTTAAAATCGCAGTTTAGCTTGTTGAAAAAATCGGTAGAGTTGGCTGGACTGAAAAAAGACTCAATAGTCTTTAAGCAGTCTAGGGAAAGGGTGGGGCTTTCATTCTCTTCCCCCTGACACCTGACAACATCCTGGAATTATACTGGCGATACATCAAATCTAAGGATTTTCATCTCCAAGACTTTCAGCATGGATTTGGTCTTATTTGTGTCCGCCCTTGTTTCAATTCCAGACAAATGACAAGTTCTTTGTCTGGTAAAAATGGGGTGTAGTGTATTTTTCTTTGTGATTCGTACTTATACCTGTAATATGTGTAAAGCGTCATTACAGGCAGTCATTATGGGTCAGTGTGTCCACCTCTGGTAACGGGAAGTGGCTAATTAGTTTCACCGCTTGTCGCTAGGGTTCCGAAACTCGAACAACTGTCACTTTGATAGACGTTAAGCGACGCGACGGTCGATTGACAAAAAAACGAATAGGTACCGACGGTAATATATAGAATATTCGGTGATAAGTGTGACTTACGAGTCACAATTATTCTGTAACACGTGATCTTAACCAGTTGCAGTAGATGATAGATAATTCATGGTCGAATGGACGAATCATTGGGCGTCCTGATAAAGTATCTTTATTGATACTAAGTTACTCATAATTTAACGAAGAATAAATTACATAATTATAAATTGGTAATAAGGTACCTACTGCCATAGAGGAGAACAGGTGGGATGCAGGAGTTATAAAGGCGGCTATTATATAAAGATGGCTGCGAATCGTGACATCTAACCAGGGCCCAAGACAGCAGACTTCTGAGTTTTGAGAATAGGTGTCTTAGAATAATTTTAGATGTGCGGTGGTTTGACTTTGTAAGGAACACAGAGGTGAGGCAACGGACACAGCCACCCTTGGTATCTACTGTCATCCGGCGAAGGCGTTTCGCTGGCTAGGCCATATACTATACTACGTATGCCTCCCGAGAGCCTTAACCATGCTTGCCTATTTTACAAAGCATCAGGTTCTCGGCGTCCTGGTCGTCCACTGTTTGACAATTCGTCGGCAGTTTGCGTCGAGAGCTGCGACGTGGACTTGATTTTTGGGAGGATGCACGGGAGCTGGCGGCCGATCTCTCAGGCCTGGAGGCAGTTTGTGGACTCCATATGCTCCACATAAGGAGCGGATATGGTATGATGAGGTACCTACTGCAATCCATTTTTAATAAGATTTTCCCAAGATAGTTACAATTATGGAACTAAGAATCGAAAAAAAAGGAAATTATGTGAAATATTTGGGAAAATGTTTTTTATTGCATTGTGTAAACTATTTTAAAGTTAGAAGGATCTCTTTAATTTGCTTTATATTGTGTTCATTCATAATGATGTATCTATTTAAATCCATATTAGGTTTTTGCAGTTGAGTGCCCAAATATAGAAAAAATAAAAATACGGAGGTAAATAAAGTTTTTTAGGAAACAGTCATCTCGAATAAAATATGCTTTAGCAATTTTAACAATATCAAAAATTAATTAATGAGACGTTTAAAAATACGATATTAAATGAAATTTATGAAATTCATACTCTTATGCTTGGCTTGTCCTTTTTTTTATTTTATTGATTTATTTATATTTGTTGACAGACCAAACAGACATATACACTTATTATGTAAAACATATACAGTATTAATTTCTAACAAAAAAGTCAAATTATTAGGCTATCTCTTAACCATTTAAAAATATCAAAACGTTATTATTTTATATTATTTTTCATTGTATTTCTGTTGAAATGAAGTCAGATCCAACTTCTTACAAACTGATTTTAAAGCATTATGTAATATTAATTATCACAGGTAAGTACATAATTAAAAAACCCCTTTACTTCTAAGACGAACTTACAGTTTACACGGTCGGTTGCATATAAACTTGTACCCAGCCAACTAAACCTACGACAACATGCATAATATTACTTCTGCAACAGACTTATTTTGCTTATTACGAGTTCACAAGCTTTAAGTAATGAGGAAATCCACTGCTACCCGGAATTGAATTTTAAAAATGCTTTCGTGTAGACGCGAATATTTAAAAATTTTGAAGTCGGATGAAATATCTCAATAATTTACCCAAAAATAAATAAAAAATTTTGAAAATAGCATTCATTTCAAAATCTTAAACAATGACGTAACTCCTTGTATCTAAGTGTAGTGTTTTCCGTTTCCGCTTTTAAAGATGGCCGCTATTCACTCTCCCTAGAACAGCTGCTGACAGTTTAAGTGACAGTTGGCTGGAGAAATCGTTTGCATAGATTTTTGACAGTTTTGTTATTGGCTGGAGAAATAGGTTAGCCGTGCCATGCCGTTAGCCGCCCGTTTTATGACGTCACTCCTGCAAAAATGACGCACTTAGTACATAGTAGTATTTGGCGCGGTATTTGAAATGTGCTACTTTAAAAAATCGTATCTTCATCAATAACTTATAAAAAAATATTAAATATATTTTTTTTGCTTAGTTAAATAGTACGTTTATAGAAAAAAAATACTTTAGAAAACAGTGGATTACCTCATTATGTGCCTTGGGTCTAAAAGGGTTAATATAAAAAAAATCAGGTTTATGGATCATTCGATGCTTGATTTGATTTTAATGGGGAAAAAGAAAATTATAGTTTTCATTTGAGAAATGTTCTGAGATTGATGACATTTGTTTTGAGGTTTTAATAAAGACGTTGATAATGTCGCACCTTTAGGACGAAAACGACCTAATTCAAAATACCAATTTTTCGAAAATTCTCAGTAGAAGCAAGTAAACACCATCGTATTTGATATAATTGATATCCCAACAAAAACAGAGAAACTCTGGAAACGAAAGTGGGTTATCTAGGCGTTAACAGGGCTTATGACCTGTCATTGGCTGGGTTAAGTGGCCACTTGACGTAGTACAACATTCCCCATTCCGCCCATCATCTGATAACCATATATGACAAATTTTGAAACTACAATATATTGAAATCGTCTTCGTCGTTCCGTTTTACAGAATTTTTCTATGCTGGTGTGATCTGTTGAGAAAATTGTAAAACATTTTTTGTATAGGCAATCATTTTTTTTAATCATCTTTTTTACCTTTCTGTATTAAAATAAAATATAAAATAAATATTAAATTATGTATAATGTTCTTTTTCAGTCTTTTATGATGATATATCATTACGAACTTTTTTTGAGTTACGTCGTTTTCGTCCTAAAGGTGCGATGTATAGTCCTGTACTCATTATTAATTTGTCACATAGAATTTTATTTTTCGTCTTTTTATTATTGGCAGTATAATTTGTCACCTGTCTTAATGCGGGGTTGTATGGTTATATGGCTTATGACGCTGCCTTAATTAGAAGTGAAGTTAAGTATCAAGTTGTGTTCAGACTGCAGAGTTTCTCGTTTCCCTTTTTGCATTTGGCAATTGCAGTAAATAGAATGTTCAGTGGCGTAGGTACGGCAGAAAAACTCAAAAAACGTATAACCTGACTTTCAAATTCCAACCACCCCAAAAATATATTTTTAAAAAAATGTTTATTAGTTACATCAAACATAATATTTTTGTATTCCCATGAGTCAAGAGACTTATTCTGGGACATTGTGTGTTAATTCAAATCAATATTAAATTGTAATAACTTGATAAAGTGATAGAGTATACTGCACTTGATGTGCTGATACAGTGCCCTATGCACCATTACAATGAAAGCCCCACCCTTTCCCTAGACTGCTTTAAAGACTATTGAGTCTTTTTTCAGTCCAGCCAACTCTACCGATTTTTTCAACAAGCTAAACCGCGATTTTAAGATTGTTAGTGTGATAAAAATACGGATGAATTTACGATTATGTACGCGAATAACTGCTTTCATTGTACCTCTACCACCGTCTCGGCTTATGTATTATAATTGTCATTGTTTCCATCACCTAAACCAACCAGAGTCGGCCCAAATTAACAGTGGTAGGGATGTTAGTCTCTACCCCGATCATTATTTATTAGTAATTACAACCACCCGTGTGGAGACCGGTATCCCGCCTCGCCAGGCCCCCCATCCCAGACATCTACCCGTGCATCCGCGGTCAGGGTCTCAATGAAGGGGGGATTAGGGAAAAAGAGGGGAGGAAACAGAACGCATGTGTGCATCTCACACTATCATCCTATCATCCTATCTGGCAGACACTATTTCATACGTCCCCTGCCGTACCTATGCACCATTGGGTGCGGATAAGGGAAAGTATAGTAGTAGTAATTGAATTTTTGTAGAAATATGTTGTTAATTTCTTTAACAATTAAATAAATGCACGTCACTGGCGGCTTAAATTTCCAGAACCGCGTGCTACTTAGTGAGCTTTACAAAGCCCTGAAAATGTAATTTGTCAAAGTTTGCGCGGTGTAAACTCTTCCTCTAGTACCCATCTAGTAAATAACTTCACCGCTAAACTACGATGCGCCACTGCACTAGATGCACAAGAAGATCGTGCAATCCGTGAGCGCATGACGATATATAACAGAACGACTGTTAATATACAGAGTTAAATATAATAATGTGTTAATGACAATATGATAACAAGCATCTATAAGAATTCGTATTATATGGATATCGAATTTAATTTAAATTGTGTTCCATTATTTTTTTAAAATGTGAATAATACCTAATTTCAAATATATAAATAGCTATTAAAGGAATGTAAATCTGCTAATGTATCTGTACAGCTCTTCCAAGGTTAATTTCAACAATCAACACCGTTAGACTCCAGCCTTAAAAAAATACGAAACGTTACTTTTAATAATCCACTAGCGTCACTCATTACGCCGGGACTCAATATGATCATTCTCTTGTCATCGTAACGATCTAAATCAACGTTCTGGAAATCTCCCATTTCAGGTGGTGTACAGTCTTTAGAGCGTATGGAATTTGTAAAATTGCGTTACAGACAATTATGTATTGGAAGCATGAAACCACTTTTTTTAAAATTTATAAGTTAATAATATGGAAATGATCATTTCACTTCTGGTAAACAATATTGAGGATGAAAATTGGATATAAGTAATTAGTGAATAGATAGATAGCTTTAAGCTAGCTATTTGGAGCATATGGAATTCTGAAAACGTGTTTAGTGATAATTTGTGCAAATCCGTCATACTTAATAATTGGAGATACCGTGAATTAGTTGAAATTTAGTCGTGAATTAGTGGATAGTGACGTATTAGGTGAATTGCCTGTCATAATTGTCAATCATTAGTTGGTATACGATCGAGCTAACATGAATTATCAAATTGTGAATTAACATGAATTTGTAAATCGGGTTGCATAATGATAGTTGTTATTGTCAATTGTTTTAACATTAGTTAATTAAAAAAATAATGTAATATAGAATGGATCGATTAATACGTGTGTATACCTGAATTAGTTGTTTAGTTGGAAAGTGAATTAGTGAATCGGGTAATTAGTGATCTAGTGAATTACACGAATTAGTGAACTTTACTTAATTCACGAGATTTCATGTGAATTTTAACTAATTGGAGATTCCGCAAAGGAATAGAACGACCAATTGGTAGTGCATTGTTATATTTGGGGCGTATATTTTCGGATCTTACACCCTTTATGAACGAGTAAATATTTCGAGCTTTTCCATGTAAATTTCATTTTGTTGAACGTTACGATGACAAAAGAGCGTGAATTAGTGACATCATCAAGCATTTATTTGCATTGAAATTAGCCGTGAATTAGTGAAATGAGTGAATTAGTAAAAAGTGTTTTTGATTTTTGTCGATATTGTGAATATAAAGACTTGTATTGGTGAAACACGAATTAATGAATCTGCAAGAAGTTAGTATTGGTGACTGGAGAGAACGAATATTATTGATTAGTTACTTCATTAGGCAATTTGTGATTCGACTAGAAGAGAACAAAAAAAACTCCTGCTTTAGGTGCCACTGCCAATTACTCTTTGTTATAAACAATTATAAAGAAATGATTAAATAACCATCTTGAGTATAAGTAAGTTCCCGCTTAAAACAGAAACATATTTAGGCGATCGAGTGAAAAGTACCTACCCATAACTCTGTAATAACGATTGATTGAATTCAACTAGGTAGGTATGTGCTATTTTTATTTTTTAATATAGGACTACGATTGTATGGTACGGCCGTGGGTCACAAGGCAGTGCTGCGCTCAAAAAATTAAATCAATGTTAAATAATTTTATGTTTTCACAACTTCACTTCACGTCCTTGAGGTATATTTATACGAAAACGGCGCTATATAAATTATCTATAATAATAATAAAAAACACAATTTTTAAAAAATTGTTCGCTGAATTAAGCCAATCTGGATTATAATATTGTGAATTTAGCGCACTTTTACATTGCATATTGGTACATCAGAAAGTTCCAAAAAAAAAACCATGTTTGATTTATATTTTTTGAATTGATATTATTTGGTGAATTCCATGATTAAATTATTAATATATAACTAATTAAAGTTAAATAAAAAATACACTTCCACTTTTATTTATTTTGACCAGTTAGCGCTTTCACCTGTAACGGGCATCTTCAGACTGGTAACATGTTGTAGGTACATGACAAAAGTATAAATAGCAGTTTTTTACAAAATAAATTTAGATACTAAACACATGGAGTTGGAAAAAGACAATATGAGAGAAAGAAGAGACGAAATACAAAAACATGTGTTAAATGGCAGTATTGTAACAAAGTAGGTAATGGGGAACTGAAGGGATAAGTTTTATTATACATATTGCACAATCAAGGCAAAAAATAATTTTATATAAAGAAATATAGATTGTATGTAGATAACCAAAAATGTACATGAGTTAGAGTTAAAAGATCTTTAATTCTATGGCAAATTTATTTTTTAAATAAATGTAATTATTTTTTTAGAAATAAGTAAGACAAACAATGGGCACGGGACATTGTTTTATTTTTTTAGGTGGTGATTTTTATATCTTAGGTACGAACGTTTTTTGAATTTTGTATTATCATTATTATGCCCGCAATTAATTTTTTAAATATTGTAATCGCGATTTTCCGCCAAAACAGGCCATTATACGGGGTGTAACAAAACTCGATGTACAACCCGAAAACTGGTGAATCTACATCGTATTTGGAATCGATTGTGAAATATGACTTTTTAATTTGAGCTTTAAAAAAAAAAAAATTTTTTCACAAAATTTTTCATAAGTAGGGCAGATTAAGCAAAATTGCTCAAATTCTTATTAAAACGCGTTTTCAAATTTATATTCTTAATGGATAGTATTAAATTTAATAAAAACATGATATTTGATAACAATTTGCAAAAAAAAATTGAAAAGAAAAGTAACTTCATACTCGATTTCATCAAAAACTACGGGTCAAATGAAAAAAAAAATTCTTCAAAATCGACTCCAAATATGATGTAGATTCACTGGTTTCCCGCTTGTACATCGAGTTTTGTTACACCCTGTATATAGGATGCGTCTATTCATTTCAATATATTCTTAGCAAGTTTTGCGTAAAATAAAAAAAAAAGTTAATTGCCATTTCCATTAACATTAACCATTAACAACTATATAATATTTAATACGACTCTTTTAGGGCATCCGTTTGTGGTCAATCCATTTTTATAAGCTCTGTTTTTCCGATATTTTTTTACGAGGAATCTTTTGAATTTTATTTATTTTTATTTTTCACAGAAATTTTTCAAATAAGTATTAACATTCACGGACTTTAAAAATATACTATACTCCCCTTTTAATATCTAGGTAGGTATTTTTTACTACATATGTAATACCTAATGCTAATTTAAATTAAACTAGACTTTATATTTGACTTTTAACAGTAATATTACAGAAACTGGAGTTAGATCGTACAGATTTTGATGCGTGGAACAAAGTAGGTACCTAACAAGTCAAGGTGTAGTTGGAGTCTATCCGTGTAACTAATGCAGATAACCATTGTTCGTGTAATTGCCAGCAAATGGACAATTAAAAATGTTTTAATTTACTCTTTTCTTCTCAACTGCCATTTGCTAATTTGAAAAATACCTAGGTACGCTTCTTAAGAATCATCTCGGGCCTAATTTAAGACGAGTACTGAGGCTAGAAAAAGTGTTATGCCCTAAAGTATAGGTAGGTACTTATTACATGGGACCAAAAAAATGTGGTCGCAAAATGGGGGTTTTTTTCTCATGGAAAAGTTAAAAATAAAATTAATTCATTATACCATATCCGCTCCTATGTGGAGCCTATGGAATCCACAAACTGCCTCCAGGCCAAGCGATCAGCCGCCAGCTCCACCGCATCCTCCCAAGTCAAGTCCACGTCCCGCAGCTCTGACGCAAACTGCCGACGAATTGTCAACAGTGGACGACGGGGCGCCGAGAACCTGATGCCTTGTAAAATAGGCAAGCATGGTTAAGGCACTCGGGAGGCATACGTAGTACGAGTATATGGCCTAGCCAGCCGAAACGCCTTCGCCGGATGACAGTAGATACCAAGGGTTGCTGTGTCCGTTGCCTCACCTCTGTGTTCCTTACAAAGTCAAACCACCGCACACCTGAAATTCTTCTAAAATAAAAACTGGCTAGCAAATACCCTAGAACATTATATGCACTTTAATTGCCTACTGAGGGTTTAAAATTACCTTACACATTTAGTCATCATGAAAATTTAGAAATATTTTTTTTTTTTTTTTTAATCGGTAGTTTTTATTCTAAAATATGGTAGGTATCGCAGCGTAGCCTAGGTACTACCTACCTAATATTTTCTGTAAAAATACTTAGGGTCTTAAGAATTCTATGTATATTTCCATAGGTAATGACCACCAATCATAAAGTAGGTATTAAGACACATGACGTTTTAAATTTTTATGTTTTGCAGCAGTATTAACTCAACTCTTTATGACAGATCGTATAAAATAATCTCCAATTGTGATTTCCTTTTTTAAGTTAACTAATAAATCTAAAAGTGGCTCGACTATAGTAGTCATTGGCCAAAAAATTTATGTTTTAACTCTGCAAAGCTATGCATGCAATATTAACTCAATTTATACAGATCGTTTTGTATCCTTGTTCAACTTTTTTTTAAAATATATAATTGTAGGTACCAAACATTTATTTTTAACTTGCTTGCATTTTTTATATACATATGTTTTGTAATTTTTTCAACTTAACTTTTTTAAAATATTGATTTTAACATGTGATTTTTTTTTCAAATACATGTAACTTAATAAATGTACTTATTTTAATCATTTTAATGTAATGTAAATGCCCATCGGGCGTATATGTACAAATAATATAATATAAATAAATATCTGATTAAGAATCCATGCATATCTACGTATGTACCTACCTAATAATTCGATTCGTTAAACACGAATAATATTCTCAAACAAATGGTTCGTAAGTTATGTAAAACTAAGAAGCTAATAACTTAAAAAGATTGCCTTGTAAACGCTTGAAACTGAGAGTAAAAAATATATTTACATATTTATATTAACTTGCCATCATATTGATTCAACGAGTAAAAGGTAATAACACCAACACATGCGCGGGAAAATGTTTGAATGTCTGCGTAGGCACGTTTAAAATAAAAAAACGTTCCAAAGATCGGATCGGATCGTAAAGATCTAGCTCCCCCCACTCTAGACACAGCATCCTAATCTTGAGATATTAAACAAAACAAAAAAAAACGGTTAAAATAACAACTGAACGTCCTCCTGAGCGCAGCGTCCATTCACCGGAGAGAGATTCTGACGTTTTGTGCCCGAACGTCAAAATTACCCGCCCCGCCTTTCGAATTACCAGACGCTCCTCCCGTCCGCGAGATCTCCGCCTCCTGATTGGCTGGCGCCGGCCGCGCCTGGCCGCTGATTGGCCCGCCCCGCAGAGGCAGGTGGGGTGAACCGGTCGTGGGTAAACGGTTTTAGTTGCCACTTGACAGCCGTGAGGGGAGCGCGCGCGGCCACGTCGCGTTTTTTTGAATTTCGACTTTCGAACGTTTCCGACGCACCGGCGAGACAAGTGAAATAAGAAAACGAAAAATAATAAAAACGAGGATAATATTAAAACGTGTTTATTTAAATAATACAGTGATTATAATATGTACAAATTTGATTTTTTTTAATGTTTCTTTTCGTCGTTGATTGACCACGTATCGTTTTCAATCGCCTGAAACATTTTTTTTCTGTTTCCTCGTCGGGTGATGTAAGTAATCAGTTTCTGGGCAGTTTGTGCTAAAAGTGAGGGGATTCTAAGTCATTATCCATGACCATTGAGCAGAACTCATCCGTGTATCTGCATGTGTGCTCGGCCAATTAACTACGGCGATCTAACACGGCAGCAAACAGTGAATGGGAAAGAACTTGTTCCAACACAACACAAAAGATCACGAGAAATGGTAAAAGACGAAGAACAAAATGCAGATAATGATGAAACAGTGAATCTTACACCCAACGCAAAACTCCAAACTGTGATAGATAAATAGAGCAAAAATTAAGAACACATACAATTTTAATCTAATAAACTCACTTTCTGATAGCGATCGGTTGCGACCTAAAATTATCTGTGTTAACTGAATTGAAAACATTGTTGAAAGCGACGAACTGATATTCTAAATAAATTAGCGTTTGTGTTAATAATTAAACTGAATTCATTTACGTTTACTGTTTTTGCAAACTTCCGCTATTGCGAAACATCGCTATAATTTGGCGTTTCTCATCTCCAAATGTTTATATTCCATATTTTTGTATAATCACACGGCGGGTGCGTTTGCAAAACAGCTACAATAATTGAAATATGTTAGAATATGTTTTCGGAACGATGCCGCAGATATTATCGGAACAAATTTTGACCAATTAGTGAACACTTTTTTTAAAGCGAGCGATTTAATTAGTCGGTTCGACTTAATTTGATCCATTCTGTGTAACACATTAAGTTTCGACATCGCATTATTGGATTTGCTTAAAATGCGAAACACAAACTCATTAAGATTTTTGAATTTATATGAAAAATTAAAAACGGAAAAATGCCGAGTCAAGAGAGTGTGACTAGAGTGTAGAACATAGATCAAGTGGTGAAACTTTGGATAATTGGGAGCGAGCAGGGGAAGTGATGTATCTATTTTAATTACTGCGAAAATTAATTACTCTAGTGCCATTAACGCTATTAAGGTGTAGACAATATCGCTTGTCCTTCGTATTTTTACATAAATCATAATCCTCCTTGAATTGCTAAAGTCAGCGAGGTATTCGTCCCAATCAGCAAGCCATTCGTTATCAGCGCAGCGATTCATTCTAATCAGTGCGACACTCGCTCAAATCAGTGCGACATTCGCTCAAATCAGTGCGACACTCGCTCTAATCAGTGCGACACTCGCTCAAATCAGTGCGACACTCGCTCTAATCAGTGCGACACTCGCTCAAATCAGTGCGACACTCGCTCATATCAGTGCGACCCTCGCCAGCCAGCATTCGCAGCGGGCCGATCACGGCGCCGGGCGCGGAGGTCGCAGTGGCGCTGACACTCGCTGCAGGGGCGGGCGGCGCGCGGGCCGCGGCCCCCTCGCCCATGACGGTGCAGGCGATGCCGCACCACCACCAGCGGCTGCACGCCCCCGGCCCCCGGTCGCGCTTCATGATCACGGACATCCTGAGCGAGGGGCGAAGGGACACGGAGCCGCCGCCGGCCGCGCACAGGAGACCCCCGCTGCACGAGGACAGCGACTCGGATTCCAGTCATCACGACAACTCTAGCATATGTTCGAACGGTAAGTTCATCCAAATACAATATCAAAAGCGTTCAATAAGTTAGGAGGTAATATATCAATATGAACCCTTTACCTATCCTAGGATAAAAATTAAAAAATCATCAGAAATTAATTAATGGATATAAAATGAATAAAAATCTTATTTGGTTTAATGTTTAACCTTTCCGTAGGTTAGATACATGCCTACCTAACAAGATCAAGGCGAATTTTGTAAAAATTATCACGACTCCACCACGATAATTGCATTTTTAAGTCTCTTGAAACCGTTTTACGTAAATAACCATTTCATTACTTTGTTGACATTACAAATTAATTAATGGATATAAAATGAAAAAAATCTTATATGGTTTAATGTTTAACCTTTCCGTAGATTAGATACATGCCTACCTAACAAGATCAAGGCGAATTTTGTAAAAATTATCACGACTCCACCACGATAATTGCATTTTTAAGTCTCTTGAAACCGTTTTACGTAAATAACCATTTCATTACTTTGTTGACATTACAAATTAATTACTCTTTACATAACTATTGATTCCTAGAATTCTAAGATAAACAGTACATAATATCTAGTTAATCAAATCGGCAATCACAGAAATGAGCGCTTAATAATTACGAGTTATTACACAGAATACGGACATGCGATGGATAGAGAATTATGCATTCTCCAGCTGTGGGTACTCGGCTATTCTCAAACTAGAGTTAACTATAATAGGGGACAGACATGCACATAGCTAACACCCGTATTCATAGCTGATCGAAAGTACGTTCCACTCTCGTTACTCTGATGTTTGCCATTGTGAGGGAGATTGGATTGTACTATCTTAAAGTTTATCATCTCTGCATACTGCACCAGGCTGAAATTCGTCGTCGTGAAATTATTCTGGGCTAAGTTTTAATTGTATATAATATATTCCTGCAATGAGAACATTTCACATTAGGGTGACGCGCCCAAGAATAAACTGCGCCCGCGTAATTAAAAAAATTATAACTTTTTTCGCTGAAAAAAACATGTTTTTTAATTAAACATTTTTGACATATATGCAAGTTATTAGAGAGAAGTGAATTTTTAGTTACGCCAGTTATTGCTGCCGTAAACGACCTCTATTGTTAATTAAAAAAAAATATTATTCATGTTATTATCATTTAAAATTTGCGACACTAGATATTAAAAATGTATGTTTTTTTTAAAATTTATTTATTTTTTAACCACCTCAACAGGCTAGGAGGCCCAATTACAGAGGGGAACAACGTCACAAACACCCAGGCTTGAGAAAAATCACTTTTTGATTTTTTTGAGTTCTCACCGGGAATCGAACCCGGAACCTCCGCATCGTGAGTCCAGCGTCTTAGCCATTACGCTACGGAGGCCGCCGTTTTATTTGTTAATACAAAAAATCTTTTTCATTTGACACATATAATTCGAATCAATATGAAAATAAAAACTGTAGGTAAATACGTTTCTGAACAAAATATAAAGATAGGAAAATTCTTACCACTGCAATTATCATCGTGAAAATGCGGATTTCGCGGGTGTCGCCGTAATCGACCCGCTGCGAATGCTGGCTGGCGAGGGTCGCACTGATTTGAGCGAGTGTCGCACTGATTTGAGCGAGTGAAGCACTGCTTTGAGCAAATTGGAATACCCAAATCTGAAAAAATACTTTTTTTTTAAATACACTTACTACAAACTACAAATAATCACTATGACTGCCCCCTGCACGAGATGTATCAGCTGAATCCCAACACCAACCTACGGGGCCACAACTGGAAGCTCTATCGTCCCCAATTCCACCTCAACCCTAAGAAAAACTTCGTCCCCAGAAGGGTGGTTTCAGACTGTTGCCAGGCCTAGTTGTCCACTCCACTACGGTCAACCAGTTCAAGAACTGTTTAGATGCGAAGGCAGACAAGAAGCAGTACAAAAGATATAGGCGCACCAGCAAAAGCTGCCTGCCTGTAATATAATAATAATAAATAATAATAATAGGAATAATCGACGTACGTGCATGAGAAGATGTATGAATGTGGAGGAAGCAAGAACAGTGTGCCAGGACAGAGTGGTGTGGCGTTCTATCCTCTCCGCCTACCCCTTCGGGGAAATGGCTTGATGGTTAGTTAGTTAGTTAGCTGGTTAAATAATAATAATCTTTTTTCAACAAAAAATCTTAGAAGGTAAAATATATTAACTTGACAATTTTGTATGCCCTAAAAATGAAACTGAAATTTCAAAATATACTTTTTAGGCAACTAACTACCTACTCATACATTTTATATGCAGTGCGCCCTTGGTATTTTTATGCAAAAACGGTGCTGTATAAATTATCCATATTAATAAATATAAATTGACAAATAAACGAAAACAACATTTTAATCCATGGTAGGTACCTACAATTTGCTGTTCTGTGGTATGTTTTTTCCTATTGGCATTATTTTACAGTATAATTTTATGCGGTATTAAAACGTTGCCTATAGCTATAGATGGATATGTGATGTCCACATGGTCCACATAAGAGCGAAGGCGGTGAAAGAAGAAGAAGAAGTAGATAATATTACTGTCTCATTTTCTCAATGTAATTCAATCATTCAACGATTCGCCATCTTATTGTCCTCCTGTTCATTAATGCGCCACTCATCCTAGATACCCCGCTTTAGATTCAGACATAACTCACTTACCCCACGCTCCCTATTTCCTCCCCCGGGATCTTAAATAATTGCAGAAGAAACAACCCCACTTGCCTCAATTATTAAATTCAAATGATATGATATCAAATGACATTACTTTGGGGGGCGTAGAAGCGAAGGCAGCTTCACCACCGCCACCGCAGAGATTTGGAGAAAATAAAAATAGTGAGAAAAATGTTTCGATAAATCTTTATTTGTTGGCAAAGGATTTCTGAAAATCCTCTTCATTGTTTCTATAAAAAGAAATAAATTATATTCTTTGTCGGCAGCTAAAATGTTAACTAACCATCACGGAATTTCCCCTAAGGGGTAGGCAGAGAGGATAGAACGCCTCATCATTCTGTCCCGGCACACTTCCCTTGCTTCCTCCACATTCACACATCTCATGCACATTTGAATTAACAGAAGATTGGTGCTCCTCAAGGCCCAAATCTGGGACTTATTTTGTTCCGTTTTTCAAAACAAAATAATATCTAAAACTTCTTAAATCCAAAATCAAGATTAATATTTTTAAGCATTTATTTTCCAGTGGTCTTAAGTTGTCTAAAGCTAAAATGTTGAACTACATGGGTACTTAACATTTTTGTTAAAAATAAACAAGAAATTAAAATATAATTTGTGTTTACACAGCGGAAATGGATACATAGGTACTCACCTAGGTAGTTATAATGGAGAATTAGCGTTGATGACGTCATTATCGTGTGTATAAAACATTTTTAACGACAAAAATGCTTTCAAAATAATAAATATTACATTGTATTTAGTCCGCTGAGCGTTGCTAACAAAATCACCAATTTCGTACAATTATTTAGACAAAGTACACAAAAAAGTCACTTAAAAATTTTTTAAATGTCCAACACACACTCATAATCCATTATGCTTAAATATAACTTGAAAATAGGGTTGGCAAAAGTTTATAACAGAAAAATGTGATAATAGAAGTAAAAATAACAAAGACATTGACATTAAATGGTTGAATTCTATCATGAAAATACCACAAAATCAGAGTATTTAAGCGCCATTTTAACGGATTTAAAAAACTTCATATTAAAATAATAAATAGTAGATGATGCAGAACCTACCTATATGTAGTAGAATTAGTATTTTATTAGTATCGCGTTTTTAGTGAAATTTTTTTAATTTTAATTTGTACGTCGGTGAAGCTGAAATTCCAACCGTCCATGCGCTTTGTAGCTGCAAGACGAATTGGGGTTCAGTACTTCACCTACGTATAGATTTAGTATCATTTCTTAAATAATCGTTGTCTCAGATCCTTTATTCATAAATTGGGAATAGAATTAACTAAGAATATCGAATGTACATCGCCCTTGAGGTGATTTCTCACAAAAATGGCGCTTAATAAATAATAATATTAACAAAATTACGAACTAGAATTCTCAAGTATTTCATGGACTTTGAAAAAAACGGATTTTTCCTTATTGACCGAAAATTACTCAAAGCACCTGCCTATGTATGACTAAAAACGAAGTTTTGGGTAGTGCTTTGCAACAAAATTAAAACGCGATCCATTGTCTTGGACACGGTATTTTTAAGAACAAGCTGTTATAAACACGCAAGGTCTTGGACATCCCTGTTTATAATCCACTCAGTACACTCTGCTATGATCAAATTAAGCCAATTATAGTCTAATTTCAAGGCACTTTATTAAAATCATATTATTGTGAATGACATTGTAACGAATAGAATGTTTTTTTTTCCGCAGCGGACGCCATAATCGATTTGTGACAGTTAATTCGTCGTAATTCCACCTACGATACATCGGCCCATCTCGTTTTCTCTCGCGTCGCTCTGCGTGTGGATGAAAGAGACGCAGGCGTAATTTCGAGCCAGTTTGACAACCGCACTCTCCAGCCATCTTTAATTTTCAACCAATCATATATGGTCTTTCGAAATTTAAACTTTTACCGACAAAATTGTCCTCGGGACATTAAGATAATGAAACAGCTTTAAAGAATGATCATTTATTAATCTTATAATACTCGCAGGTATAAACATTAATTCTGATTTACTTCCTTTAAAATTTAGTAAAATATTATTAAATTAGTCATGTAGGTACGAAGAATTTATGAAATCTTTACAAAATTCTGCATTTTTCATAAATTAATAAAACAATATTGATAACAAAAAATACCTGCTTAACCAGTAATAAGAAAAAAAAACATTACTAATGCAACCGAAAAAAAATCTTAAAGAATTATTATTATTATGGATAATTTATATAGCGCCGTTTTCGTATAAATATACCTCAAGGGCGCTTCAAATATTGAATTTAACGGCTCGGGAAATTTAAAGTGAGTGAAAACTCAATTTCTGAGTAGAAAATACTACCATTATCAAAATTAATCAAAAGATTTTGAGAACATATAGGTCTTAAGTTTCTTTCGAAACTTCACTTCACTTTCACAGTTGCGCACTTCTGGTGGGAGAGCATTCCAAGCCACAGGGCCCGCAACCGCAAAAGCGCGCTCTCCAAATTTTGTGCGCTGATCACGGATCGGTACTAAAACCCTGTCTTTAGCTGTAGATGTAGCTGAAGTGTGAGACGTTTTTCAGCTAGTTCATCTGGAATGCAAAGCGCTTTTAAATACTCTGGAGCGGTATCATGCATGGCTTTATAATATGTGTACAACACACTGGTTTAAATTTTAATAATATTTCAGGCAGAAGAAGAGTGTTTTAATTTTGTATGGAAATCATCCTTCTTAAGAATCAAACTGAGTGCCAAATGCACCACTGGGAGCTATAAAAAAAAAACAAAATGGGTACCCGCTCCTAAATCGAATGATAATTTAAATTCCAACACAAATAATGTCTGGCTTCCTCTCTACAATACACGAAAGTTTGGAATGTTCGTAATGAAAAATATTTACCATTGTAATGGCCCATTCTAATCGCTACAAAATAATCTAAAAGGCTACCATCCGATTCTATCATTTCAGTTATTCGATACGCTTTTGTGTACAAAGGGGCGATTTAAATTTGGAATTAAATAATAAAAAAGCGCTCTTTTTTGAGCGAACACAATGCCATCTGTTGACTGAACCATCAGTCAAACTTTATTGGGAGTGCAGGGGTGTTTTGAATAAGGATTAAATTGATCGTCATAGTTTTTCTTTATATACTCTTCTATAATTTTGGGTCCTTTGTCATTAATGTCGGTACATTCAAAATGCAATTTGAGATTTGATACGCCCGGTAAAAAACATAGGACCACTTAAATCAACAGATGATGGTGTAGGTATTAGGTTAATGCATTAAATAGGTATTTTTTTTATATTACCAGTTGTATGAGATATGAGCTATTTTTCGAGGTGCAGTGGTTAAGACACTAACTACAGACTATGTTTTCTTCAATTTCGATTCCGAAAGAATTGATTTAAAAAAATTGTTTTTTTTTTTTCTTTTTTTTTTCCTCACCTCAACAGGCCAGTTGCTCGATCACAGATCACTATCGGCGGTAATAAGCGACGTGATAACGATTTCTTACCATGGATGTTTAACGTTTTCGCGATCACAATGGAACACGCGTTAAATGTTATCGATCGGGATTATTAAACGAGCGCATCAAGTCGCGAGCCTTTCCCGAGATATATATTCTTCGCACATATCTTCTTTCAATCTTTCTCGAGTGCCGTATTGCATTTAGCCGGCGTTCAGCAAGCCAAATATTAAGAAAAGCAGTCGACATAATAAACAATCCGACACGCGCGTTGATTTGACGTTTGACGTTTGGCCGCGATATCGGCGAACGTGGTATGAACGTGTGTTCATTGTGATCGGTCAAATGGTTAGCGTTAGCACGTGGTTAGCACGTTTTTAACTACGTCGATAGTTATCTGTGATTGAGCTACAGGAAGGGTAATTACAGAGGGTAACAACGTCACTTGAGTCAACACCCAGGCTTGAGAAAAATCACTTTTTATTTTTGTGTTTTTACCGGAACCCGGAACCTTCGTATCGTGAGTCTATCGTCTTAGCCATAACGCTACGAAGGCCACCAATGATGTTCTTAACTTCAGAACTTAAATGTTTCTAAAAAAATACCTACTCATTCAGAAGACTCAAGCGTCAAACGTTTTTCAATGGATAGTAATAGTATTTAATAGCAAATGCTGGATGTTTAGAAAATTATACAGAAGTTCTAATAATATTATATTTAAAGATTCTATTATTCGGAATAGCAGCGAAGCTAAACCTTTCGGGGATTTTTTTCGTATTCTTGTAACAAAATTGAAGATATGTATATAAAAATATATCAGTGGTGTGCGGTGACTTTTGAAACGAGGCATGCGGTCAAGAGGAGGAAAAAAAACACAATTGAAAAAAAAAGTTCCGCAATAATTATCTACTGAATCGGTAATTTTTCAGGAGATCAGTAAAAAGTCTTAAAAAATATAATTAATATGTCATTATTTAAACACTTTATAATTAATTCTTTTGTAGGTGTGTTATTAAAAAAATAAAATTAATAATATAAATACTAAAATTTAGCAATACAACATATTTTATATTTTTAGCTTTATATAGGAAAAAAACACATCACACATTAATTTTATAACAGTTAACAGTGCGTAGAAAAAAAAAACATAATATATAATAATAAATGTAGTCTGTCTAAAAGAGAAGAGCTCGTGATTAGGTGGAGGAGAATATTAAAGATGATTTATTTTTTTTATTACAAAATGTTACATAATTAATAAGAAAACTCAATTATTAATTTGGAAACAGTTGATAATGCATAAGTCAAACATTATTAGAAATATAATTTTAAAGTGCATAAAATCTTTTAAAAGCCATTTCTGATTTAAAAAAATATTTATGTATTCGTAATCCTGTTAAAAGGGTATTTTGGTTTTATACGAATAAGTAACTAGGAAATTTGGATTAATTAATTTTTCTTAGCCTTACGAATTATCACAATAGGTGGTTCATACATTCTTAGTCAAATAATCTGCAAAATATTTTTTTAATGGCCATATAAAAATAATTAGATATTGCAATTTTACAAGGTTATTATTTAGGTTTCGTTTGCAGTTCAAAATTCAATGGTTATGGTTCTCAGAAGCTCTATAAACTAAACCATGATACAACTACATATTCATAAAACCATAGAAAAAAACATCCCTTACGCCTTCGGGCTATTTCGGAAGTCGTCTAAAATTTTCAACAGTTTAAATCTAAGAAATAATTTAAGGTTACTTCTCAAGCATTTTCAGCCTCAGTTTATGAAACTCGTTCTGTAGAAAAAATGATGGCTTAAATATAAGGAAGACTTACTCTAAATACACGTTTAATATTGTGATTTTGAAAAAAATACCATAGCTAGTTATTATTTTGAATGTTGTGACCGATCTCGGTTATTCAACTTTATTTTGAACGATGGATAGTTTAAACTAGGGGATATTTTACATATTTAAGGCTAGTTTAAGTATGTGGTATGTGGTGACTGAAGTAATAGTTAATGGCTAAGGCTTTACTACTATTAGGTATTACGCTAAAGCCTTGAGGGAATGCTGCTTAGAAATGTTGTCCACTGGTCTAGGATCAATAAAAAATGTTTGTAATTATTTATCCGCCTCGTAGCACAGTGGTATCGCATTTGGCTGCCGTGCATGAGGTCGCGGGTTCGGTTCCCAATATGAATATTTATTTACATGTGATAAAAATATTTTCAAAAGAAATTTTTTTGTTTACAAAGAAATACAATAAAAACACACATACATTTTTAAAAATAAACAAAAATCCCACTAAGGCATAGCCTGTTTGTGGGTATACTGTGAAAGTCGAACAGTATGCACGTGGCAAAAGAACAAAAATTAAGTCACGTAAAAATGGAAAAATAACAGATAATGTAAACAAGATGGTTAAAAAAAAAGAATACAAGATATTGGTATCTTTATACCGGAAGAAGAAGAAGGGAAATAATTTTAATATATGCAAATAAAAATGACGTAGATTATGTTATTGTTATGACCTTTATAGTAAGAATGATTCTACCTTTACACTATGTATCCAACTTTGTGTTAATTTTTTAAAAGATGAAAAATTTGGAAAATTTGACAATGCCATTTTAGTGTCAGTTGAAAAAGAATGAATTATTTTCATATTAATATTTCATGTGAACCTGGAGTGTAATAAAATGATCAAGATACACTGCACTTGGTGTACCAATGCAGTGCCCTATGCACCATTGGGTGCGGATAAGGGAAAAAGAATTTATTTATTTATCATTCGGGCAATTTATTAAGCCCTGTTTTCGCGAAAAATCGCCCCAAGAGCGCTGTACAAAAAGTGGCTAGATCTCCTAAATTTGTCCTGCAACTACCAAGCGCATGGACGGTTGTTGGAGAATTCTAGCCTCTGATTAGAAATATAAACAGATTTTTATTATATGTTAGAAAATTATATAAAATTATGTAGGTAGATCAAAATCTGTAAGTGATGAATTATTCAAATTAAGTTAATAATTAAATTAATTATTTTTGTAATTAAGTTATTTTTAATCGCAGTTTGCTGTACCTATTTACACAATTTAATTTTGACAGTGTTATCTGTTTCGTCCGCCTCGTGGTGTAGAGGTAGCGCGTTGTGTTGCCGTGAATGAGGTCGCGAGTTCGTTTCCCAATGGGGGTCAATATAAAACATTGATTTAAATGTGATTTTCACATAAAAATATTTCATATGTGATACTTTGTACTAAAGACCGCTCATTTTGCATTCACGTAACAAATGATCAAGATTTGTTTGTTTGTTTGTTTGTACATTTTTATTTAGCAATAAAAAAAATTCTTACAGCTAATATAATACCTTTTTTTTCATCTAAATATTTGTTACTGATCACAAAGATGCTTTTTATGTTTTAATAGGTATTCACTGATTTCAAATAACTTAATTTCGTATATATAGTATTCCAGCAAGCGGTTCTATTCTTGTTACCATTCCAATTAAAAACCTCATGATTCCTGGTTTTGAATAAGGTAACTGCAATACGTTATTCTTGATATAACTGCAATACGTTATTATTGTTGTGGTATCCAAATTTTTATTTATGGCTCAGAAACTTTGCTGTATTACATTAGTATTTTTCTAAGGTTCCTTCTGAATTCATTTAATCCGTTTATTTGTTTGACAGTCTCCGGTAGTTCATTATACCTTTTGAATCCTTTGTACATTATGCTGTTCTGAGTACATGTCTTAGATCTTGTTGCACTTGTTGTACCACTGCAGTGCCCTATGCACCATCGGGTGCGGATAATGGCAAGTAGTTGTAGTAATATAAAATGCGGAAAAAAACGTCTGATTTTAAAGACAAGAGTCTTTTTGGGTTTCGGGAACAGATTTGTTTAAATGAATCCTTTCTAAAAAAAATATTTATTTAACCACCTCAACGGGCCAAGAGGCCCAATTACAGAGGGGAACAAAGTCACTGACACAGCTTAAAAAAATCATTTTTATTTTTTTGTGTTCTCACCGGGAATCGAGCCAGGAACCTCCGTATCGTGAGTTCAGCGTCTTAACCATTACGCTACGGAGGCCGCAACCTAACTTAACTTTTCGATTTTCACCTCAGCTCTTAACTAAAATCAAATCTACAAATACTTATCTGCACTTTAAGAATGCTAGTAACATGTAACAGCACTAATTATTGCGTTTGAATACGTCATTTCCTAGTTATTGTAAAAGTGATTAGAAAAAGATATTAACATTCTTGAACAGTGATTTCAATGTATTACATATAAAATCATGAGTTAGAAGGCGATTGTCTTAGTAAGCAATTAATTCGAATGATTAATTGGCCACTTCCTCCTTGCGCTTTCCCCGCATTGTAGTTTGCGATTATTAGCTAAAATAACCGGTTATAATGTTCGAATTCGGTTACTGAAATAATCGACTCTTTTTGTCAGAATGAAACGACATTTTGACATGTGCAAGTTTTTTAGGAAAATTATTTTTTTATTTTATTTATTTGGCTTTTACTACAAAGATTTGTGTACATTGGCGGGTTTATTGCCTAATTGGCAGTTTAATAAAGTGTAGTGCAGGTATTTACCGTAAGTGCAATAACAGAAAGAACAACTTTTTTGACGTGATAGCGTCTAATAAAACGATGAACGCCGGCTGCACACACGAAAAAGCTCATTGTCACGTTCCGCCTGAGCCGAGTGTGCAAGCGAGAGCGCGGAACAAGCGATAGAGAGGCACGACGCATCTATCTCTCTTCCACTCCATCGGCTGATGCGTCTCTGAGTAGAAGGGAGACAGCAGCAGCACACAAGCTACAAAGTGAAAGTGAAATTAACGAGTGCAAAAAAATGATAATTTATGGAAAAAACTGTGATTTTCAATTAACTCCTGCTTTGTATTATACAAAATAATGATAATTCAGTAATAATAATTCTAATCAAATCATAAAAGTATGCCATTTTTCATCAATGTTTTTTTATGTCGTTATCACGTAAAATTATCGTCCGTAAACCGACTTGACAGACAACCAAAGTTTTTTTTTTAGTACATACACCCTTACATATTTTACATATTATCACACTCAATGTCTGCCTAGGATAGAGGGAGGTAAAAACAGGAATAAAATTCAAGGAATAGATAGGTTTTTTAAAAGAGGTGACTGTTAATTTTAACGAATTAAAACGTCTGCCTTGTGGTGTAGCGGTGGCGCGTTAGGCTGCCATGCATGAGATCGCTGATTCGATTCCCGTTGGGGGTTAATATGAAATGTTCATTTTAAGTTTAATGTGATTTTTACATAAATTTTCTTATTTCATTTGCGATTCCTTGGACTGGCGCTGAAGCGTTAGACTGATCATCTTGATTATCAACTCTGTTGGCTAATGTACAAAGCCATGCATGATGCCGCTCCGGAGTATTTAAAAGAGCTTTGCTTTCCAGATAAACTAGCTGAAAGACGTCTCACACTTCGATCAGCTACATCTACAGCTATAGGCAGGTTTTAGTACCGATCCGTAATCAGCGCACAAAATTTGGTGAGCGCGCTTTTGCGGTTGCGGGCCCTGTGGCTTGGAATGCTCTCCCACCAGAATTGCGCAACTGTGAGAGTGAAGTGATGTTTCGAAAGAAACTTAAGACCTATATGTTCTCAAAATCTTTTGATTAATTTTGATAATAGTATTTTCTACTCAGAAATTGAGTTTTCACTCACATTAAACTCAAACCATTAAATTCAATAATTTCCCGAGCCCGTTAAATTCAATATTTAAAGCGCTCTTGAGGTATATTTATACGAAAACGGCGCTATATAAATTATCCATAATAATAATAATAATAATGATTCATAGCGCTTTGTGTACAAATGCAGTGTCCCATGCACCGTCGAGTGCCGATGAGAGATTAGTAGTCTTTTAGCACATTCTGAGGCATACTTTTTTAAAAAACACTAAACTATTAGTTAAGTTAGTAATCAGTTATTCTGAAGATAATATAAAATTAATTATTAACTTGATCATTTCCGCACATCCCTACGATTAACAGTATCAAAAGAAAACGGATATCCATCTAGCCTTAATCACCATTTTATACTTTTAATTAGTCAGATTAGCGCACTTGAAGATATGAATATTGTTTTAGATTATACTTATTTTATTTTTCCTCATATATTTACATACATCCCAAATTAATGTGAACAGTTGTTTCGAGCGTCGTTGTATTTATTGTAAACTTTTAAAAATTGATTGATCTCCCAACAGAGACAGAGAAACTTTGGAAACGAATGTGGATTATCTAGCTTGGTTTAGTGGCCACTTGATGTATTACAACATTCCCTGTTCCGCCCATCATCTGATACCATATATGACAAATTTTTAAAACTTGTATATTTTGAACTCGCGTTCGTAATATCACATTCCTTCGTACCATTCGCTTCCATACATAAGGGTTGGTACCAAAACTCCATTATGCACTGCCAATTTAGCCTCTTTTGATAAATGTAAGTAGCATTGAGAAAACAGATAGTTAAGAACGGAAAATAATGTATAATATATATGTAGGTACCTAATTTATTTATTTATTTCGATATATACGGTACTATTGTACCTTTTACATAAATATGTATAAAAAAACACATCAATTTAACAAGTTGTTATAAACTACTCACATAGAAAAATGTTAAAAGAGTGTTATATAAAAAGTAAAAATAAAATAAATGTTATAAAAATAAACTGTTATCTGTAAAAACCACTTACAACCAACATTTTGGTTTTTCTAAATCCTATAAAAATGTACAACATTAAATATTTTGAAAATAAACAATAACATAAATAAACACAATATCTTTTCATCCAAAAAATGACGTTCTATGGGCTAGGAGTAAATTTGTTATTGCCAATTTACATTGTTCTAGCGATATATTATAGAAATCTATATTGGTGGCATATTCATTACAAGTATTTTGGATTCTAAGTATGGGCCTTAAAGCCTTCGTTTTTTTCGCTTATAGAATAAGTTGGAGTAATAAGCACACGGTGGCTAAAATAATTTTAATGCGTTTCCTGAAAAACAATGATATTAATGATGTTTGGCTCTTAGGTATAATTGTAAATTGTAATTTAAAACGTTAAAAATAAGGCATTTAGGTGTTTTGAAAGTAAACAAACAGAAAAAAATCATAATTTGAAACCGTGATTTTCGTTTTTACGGTATTAAAATAAATCCCAAATCCTTTTCGCCCCAAAGGATTGTAGTAAGAGCTAAGCTCGGCCCGATTTGAGGTCCTTTGTAGCCAGCGGACTGTGAAATTGTCATAAATGCAACTTAATGTAAAATAAAATACCACATTTGTATGTTATGTCCCTTATCCTGGATAATATTTCAATATTTATTATCTCCCGGTGGAGAACTTTCATTCGTTTGAATAAAAAATTCAGGATTTGGACGAATATTTTGATATGAGAGTAAGTGCAAAAGTGAAGGAATCCATCTAGTATGTTCGTCGAATGACAAAACATTCCGTGATTGTAGAAATATGTATATCTCTCTCTGCGATGGCGGATAATCAAGAAGCACTGCACTCGGTATATCAAACCAGTGTCCTATGCACCATTAGGTGCGAATAAGGAACACGATCTTCTTCTTCGATGGCTCAATCCTGGGGATTGGTCTGTAGCAAGGCTCTGCATCGTAAAAAGCACTAAGTGCCGTCTATTTAAATAAAATAAAATAAAATGATTCCATCTTTGGTAGCAAAATAATATTGTAATTTTAAAAGGGGGGTTTTCACTCGTGAATTCTAGGTTCTGTTTATAATAGAATAGTGTTAATCAGATTAAAATATCTGGAATATAACAGGCAGGGGCCCTGACAACATAATCTGGTCTCGAGACCAGCGGGCCCCCGAGATGAGATAAATAACTGTTTAAAAAAATCAACAGTCAAGCATGCGTGTTATTTGGATTAAAACGACAGGATGATTCAAAATTCAGTGCCACATATTTTAAAAATAAGGAATCTATTCAATCTTATGTAGCAAATGTTTTAATTTGTAACTAGGTGCTATTTTCAATGAAGCATAAGCTGCTAGTATTCAACTCGAGTATTCAACCAATGCATTCTACCCGTCCTTAATTGTGGCGCGGAAACAGTGACTCTGACCAAGCAATCCTCCCATAAATTGCAAGTTGCACAGAGGAGCATGGAGAGGATTATGCTTGGAATAACATTAAGAGACCGAAAAAAGGAACGATTGGATCCGACGCCAGACAAAGGTCTGCGACGTGGTGGAGCGAATTGCTTGTTGAAGTGGAAATGGGCCGGTCACATAGCCAGAATGACGGACGACAGATGGACGAAACGCGTTCTGGTGTGGAGACCGAGGAACCAGAGGCCTCAAGGACGTCCACCGATGAGATTGGTGGACGATATCAGGAAGTTTGCTGGAAGACAGTGAATGGGGACTATCCATAATTAATTTGTACATTTTATGTGGAATAAATATATGTACAAAAAATTTTACCCCTAAAAGTAATAAAAAATAGTCTTACAATTTATACTATATAAAAAAGAGTAAAACATTTTAGAAACACCCAATGTTTAAAATAACTACAAAATTAGCGCTTAACAATAAACACTCAAATCGTATCGCGCCATCAGAAAGGTTCAATTTAAACATATCGCCTTCACTTTCTCTCACCCCTAAAACAGACGAGATGAACAGAGACAGCACCAGCAAAACCTGAAAAATGTATTAAAATATTTTTCAACAAGATTAAGTACAGCCGAATTTATAAACCGTTCTTAAACGAGAATCCGTGTACATTTTAAAAAGGTTACGATTGAGGTTATTAGAAGCCAATGTAGCAAACTCCCACATTAGTGCAAAATTTAAATTTGTAAAAATTAACTCTGATGAAAACTGACGACTGATTAACTTCTGACATGCTTAAAGCATTGGTAGAATTTTTTGAATTATTTTTACTAAGAAATTGATTATTAAAATTTCAAAAGTATGATTTTAAGCATCATAAATGCATATTTTTATCTTCTTAATTCATTCATTGTATGTACTCAAAACACCGTACCTATATATAATAATATATATAATCATGTTAAATGTCTTCTACACGTTTGCTTTAAACCACTAAAGTAGACAATATATATCAGTGGCATAAATATTAAGGCATAATATTATATATATCTTACAAATGTGAACATTACCTTAGTAACAAAATATAATATGGCACATATGGAGTAACAAAACTCGTAGTACAACCCGAAAAGTGGTGAATCTACATCATATTTTGGAGTCGAATCTATATCACATGACTTTTAAATCTGAGCTTGAAAAAAACAATTTTTTTCTTCTCGTAAAAGCAAGATTAAGTAAAATTTCACAAATTCTTATTTAAATTAATTTTGTGCTACTGTTTTTTTATGGATAGAATTAATTTGACTATATAAATTATATATTATAACAATTTGTAAAAAATTATCGAAAAAAAAAATCTACTCAATTAACTCAATTTTCTCGAAAACATGGGTCAAATAAATTTTTAATTCTACGATCAAATATGATGTAGATTCACTGGTTTCCCGCTTGTACATCGAGTTTTGTTACACGGTGCATACTGTGTATTTTATAAAAGGCGTTAAGCCGTGAATGTGAAGAAAAAAAAAAAATAATAAAACCAAAAATTATTTGGAGGTTGGTGCATCCGCTTCCAATAGCCTCAATATTTGTATGTTGGATTGGAGTCAACGCATGAGTACGGTTTTGTATTTCAATGTAAGTGTTTGTTGACAGTAATCCTGGACAGTCAAAAGGGATTAATTCAGGAATTGTAGAAGATAAGTTTGTCACGTTTATTGAACGACCCCCGAGGTGTTGTGACGTCATAACTGACATTTCAAAATCACAAAACGATAAATAAGCGGTGAATTAAAAATGTTACCGAATCGATTGCAGATTTCGATCGGTGGGGCTATTCTGTAAAACACGATAATTTTGTCCACCTCTAAAAATCGAATAAATGTAATATACAATTTGACATCTCAACAGAGACGAGAAGTTTGGAAGGGAATATGGATATCTAGGTAAAAGTTATAGGCGTAACAAATTGAATTAATGATTAAGGACATGACAATCTAAGGAATTAGCGTGTCAGTTTTTATTTTCTTATCTTCTTTCCCGTTAAAATAATGAAAGCCTTATTTTGCGACCACATTTAGTGAGCGCAGCTATCTTGGTACCGTGTTATAAGTTATACGAATAGGGCAAAACATGGTTTTTACTAGCTTTGGTTCTCACTTTGTAAGGAACACATAGGTAAAGCAACGGACACATAAGTAAAGCAACCCTTGGTATCTACTGTCATCCGGCGAAGGCGTTTCGGCTGGCTAGGCCATATACTACGTATGCCTCCCGAGAGCCTCAACCATGCTTGCCTATTTTACAAGGCATCAGGTTCTCGGCGTCCTGGTCGTCAGTTGACAATTTGTCGGCAGTTTGCGTCATAGCTGCGGGGTGTGGACTTGACTAGGGAGGATGCACGGGAGCTGGCGGCCGATCGCTTGGCCTGGAGGCAGTTTGTGGATTCCATATGCTCCACATAGGGAGCGGATATGGTATGATGAAGATGATGATTGGTACTCACATAAATGCTTAAAAGACTTGACCGCATAATTTTTTATAATTTATTCATCAATAACCCAGTTTTAAAATGCACCATGGAATTTATTTGGTCGATCTATGCAAAAAGGGAAATAAACATTGCAACGATGGTAGGTACATGGTTACAATAATTACGTAGTTTGTGGTTTTCTGTTTGCATTAGATCTAGTACACAATACACAAAAATACAATAAAACAATCGGAAAGTGCAGTTAGGTACTCAACAAAAGTGCATTGCACGCTGCATTTCTATCCACCATACTAGCGAAGTGAGAAGGAAATGTATTTGATGGAATGCAGCCGATTGATCAGATAAGAAATGCATAGAAATGCATATCCTATTATTACCCACAGACAAGGCGCACTAGTAATCTGCGAACTGATAGGAATCTAAAGGAAATACGAATAGGTAGATTATAAATTATATCTTGTTTACAATTCCGCATCATGAAGTAGTGGTTAGCCTGTTGGGATACCACGCATGAGGTTGCGGGCTCGATTCTCGACGGGACCAATACTGATAATATTAAAAATAATACTGGCCATCTTTTTACCTTCATAAAGATTCACTTCAAGAACAAGAATTCACTAGAAGGGGCGTTTCAATACAAATTTTCTAAAAATGTACGCTTCCTAGGATTAACCCTTCCACCGTCTAAAGATTCCAGCACTTAAGCCAATACACAAAACGTATGACGTAGATGACTAGTGATGACGTAGATGCCTATTGATGACGTAGAGAGTGACGTAGTGGGTAACTAGACACCTCAGACGGGGTAGTATTTTTCAAGTATAGAATGTCACTTCTCTGAAATTCTTGTTCGAAGATTTTCACAGCCTATAGACAAAAGTTTGCTGTTCAAACTTCTGTTCAAAAGAAATAGTGGTTGTAACTAACGACTAAATAAGGGGTAGAATTACTTATATCCCTATCACTGTAAATTTGGGGGCTGTTGGGGTGAATGGATGACAATCTTGGCTTTGTAACTTACGACTACACAAAAAACTGTGCAGTCTGTCAACTTTCTGTAGCTAAATATGTGTATTTTTTGAAACGCGATTGTAAGTTATTATCGTATCCCTATCACTGTAAATTTGGGCCAGCTCCTTGAGCAGGTTGACACTAGGGTGAATGTTTTGACTGACAGAAAACTGTGAGTAAACTGTCCCATATATAGCGGGTAGAGCCGAGACAGTGATAGGGGCTATGAAAGCATTTGGTCGCGTGTTTTAACCTTCTTTTCTTCCGCTTTTTCCAGTTAAAACTGAATCTATAAAATTTCGCGGATTGGCTTTAAAAAATCGGTAGAGTTGTGCTGGCCTGAAAAAAGACTCAATAGTCTTTAAAACAGTCTAGGGAAAGGGTGGGGCTTTCACTGTAGACATAGGACAGACAGCCGAGGTTGCTGCCGCGTCTTGGCGTCTGGGCGTGGTTGGCGGGGGGCAGGCGGGAAGCTGCGGCTGGGCGGGAGGTGGTTGTAACTAACGACTAAAAAAGGGGTAGAATGACTAATATCACTGTAAATTTGGGCCAGCTCCTTGAGCAGGTTAGGGTGAATGTGTTTATGACAATCTTAGAGCCGAGACAGTGATAGGGGCAATGAAAGCATTTGGTCGCGTATTTAACCTTCTTTTCTTCCGCTTTTTCCAGATAAAACTGTTATTAAATTTCGCTGAATTTATTTATTAAATTTCGCGGATTAGCAGAGTTTAAACATTAAAAATCAGAGATCCACAAAAAACACATTAAAGTACAAAGGAGGAAATACAACTATATCTAAATACATATATTAAAAGAGAGAAGGGTGGGTTCTGTGTGTGTGTGTAAAGGTTGGAGAAAGGGTGATAGAGTTAGCTTTAAAAAATCGGTATAGTTATCTTATATATTAAATTATTTGTGTAATAAATATCATTTTATAACATAACATAACCTTATTCTCTTAGTTCACCCTGCAACTCGCCTGTGTGTATGAATTTACTTGGGTACAATGGATATTGTTGTTTATAAATATATTTTACAGAGTTCTCATCTTGTCTTTTGGCAAACCGATGAAGCAACGTGGTGTGTATGGACGGAAATAAGATTCTGAGCATACACAACGGGGGTTCGACTTACGTTGGACTGCGCATCCCTGGTCGTTGCTTTCCCTTCCCTTTTTTACGTCGCAAAACGTTTACGTGAAAAAAGACTCAATAGTCTTTAAAACAGTCTAGGAAAAGGGTGAGGCTTTCACTGTAGACATTTAAAAAAAAAATTAAAAAAAAAAATTTTGTTTACAAAGAAATACAATAAAAAACACATATACATTAAAATTAAAATTAAACAAAAATCCCACCAAGGCATAGCCTGTTTGTGGGTATACTGTGAAAGTCAAACAGTGTGCACGTGGCAAAAAAAAAAATAAAGTCATGTAAAAATGGAAAAAATAACAGATAATGTAAACAAGATAGTTTAAAAAAAAAAAAGGAATACAAGATATTGGTATATTTATACCGGAAGAAGAAGAAGGGAAATAATTATAATATATAAAAATAAAAAATGACGTAGATTATGTTATTTTTATGGTCTTTATAGTAAAAATGATTCTACCTTTACACTATGTATCCAACTTTGTGTTAATTTTTTAAAAGATGAAAAAATAAGGAAAATTGGACAATGCCATTTTATTGTCAGTTAAAAAAAAAATAATTAAACTGGGGGCAATAAAATGTGCATGTCATTGAGCAAGTCGTGATGTGGAATTTCTAGCACTCGGATTCTTCTTTGACTAGACCTATTTGAGCTTCTAGCAAAAAAGTTTTGGTGCCTAAATACATAATTTAAACATTGTAATAAATATATTCGTCTAATATCCATTAGATTTGCTTCCTGAAACAATTGGAGGGAGGGGAAGGTTCTCTCTTTATGGAGCATTATTTTGATAACTAAGACATAGCACGGCAGAGTGGCTGAGATTGAAATAACAACGATGACAATCAGCCTCGTACTTTGAAAACAGCAGAACACTTCCTTACAAAAATACAAAATACGTACCGTTCGCATGTTACGAGCAAGTCGGGCGATTAGAAGAGAGAAGAGAGAAGAGCCATTGCATAATAACCAGCAGACCCTGTCTTGTGTACTATATTAGGTATATAAAACGATCCTAATGCAAGTGTATCACGCCATTTGTATTGATGATTGCGTTTAGTAAGCCCGCGTTTCGCGATGCCTCTCACCATCCACCTTCCGCGTTCGGTTTTGAAGCCGTAGAGCGTGAATGGCTGGCACTAAGCGTGTGAAATGATGAGCTGATCGAGTTTGATTAACTGCTCGATTAAGTTTTAGTTGGCATCTTCCTTATGATCTATTGTTGATTGTATTATTTATTATCCTGGATACTGGTCCGCCTCATGTTATTATTATTATTATTATGGATAATTTATTAAGCGCCATTTTTGTGAAAATCACCTCAAGGGCGCTGCAATCATAGCAGAGTGTACCTACCTACGCTACGTATGAACGGATTAAAAACAGGGATGTCCAAGACCTTGCGTGTTTATAACAGCTTGTTCTTAAAAATACCGTCCCAAGACAATGGATCGCGTTTTAATTTTGTTGCAAAGCACTGCACAAAACTTCGTTTTTAGTAATACATAGGCAGGTGCTTTGAGTAATTTTCGGTCAATAAGGAAAAATCCGTTTTTTTTCAAAGTCTATGAAATACTTGAGATTCTAATTCGTAATTTTGTTATTATTATTATTTATTAAGCGCCATTTTTGTGAAAAATCACCTCAAGGGCGATGTACATTCGATATTCTTAGTTAATTCCATCCCCAATTTATGAATAAAGGATCTGAGACAACGATTATCTAAAAATGATACTAATATCTATACGTAGGTGAAGTACTGAACCCCAATTCGTCTTGCAGCTACAAAGCGCTGGACGGTTGGAATTTCAGCTTCACCCACGTACAAATTAAATTCAAACAATTTTACTAAAAACGCGATACTAATGAAATACTAATTTACTGATAGCAGATAGAGTCATCCAGGTCGTTGCAGCTTATGGACTAAATGCCAGCTTCCAGGAGGGTTATGATTTAACGAATAAGTTTAGTAGTTTTGAAAAATTGGGGCAGGATTGGTATTTTATCCTACCTATTTACTGAAGATGGCTTGAATTTAATTTGTCTTGCATCTACCAAGCGCATGGACCAAGCGCACCGTGCATGGTCAGTATCTAATAAGTCTTATATCAATTAAAAGGAGGGTAGGCTAAAATGGCAGTTGGTGAAAATAAGTTCTTATCAAAAGAGGCTTGGTACCAACCCTTATGTATGGTAGTGAAGCGTGGTGTTGGAAAAAGAAGGACGAAAGTAGATTGAATGCAGTTGAAATGCGATCTCTCAGGCGAATGTGTGATAAGACTATGTATGATAGGTGTACAAATGTCGAAATTAGAGCAGAGTGCAAGGCTGAGATAAGCATTATCGACAAAATTAAGAAATGGCTTTAACGATGGTTTGGTCATGTGGAGCGAATGAGCGATGAAAGAACGGCTAAAATAAGTTTGAATGCAAGTGTGCCTGGATGTAGAAGCCACGGAAGGCCGAGAAAGACATGGCATGATCAAGTAAATGGCATGATGAGAAGATGTATGAATGTAGAGGAAGCAAAGAAAGTCTGTCAGGACAGAGTGGTATGGCGTTCTATCCTCTCTGCCTACCCCTACGGGGAAATGGCGTGATGGTTAGTTGGTTAGTTAGTTAGTCAAATAAAATAATAAGAGCGATTTTTTTTTATTAAATCTAATAATTTTATATTTTTTAATTTATTTTTTTTGCTGCATCAAATCTTCTTGTTAACGAGCTGTGGCGGTAAAAATGTGAAATGAAAACGGAACCAGTTGAAAAGCTGATAAATGGCTGAAACTAAGTACAGGGTGGATTTAAATCGGGCACTTATTCAAATAGCCCAGATTACCAATGCTAAAATGTGCTAAATGCCACGACGTTAAAAGAACTTAAATATTCACCTTAATTGCCAAAATTACTCCACGTTCATAGACTATTAGTCCATTTTCAACTAATATTATTTGCATTTCTTATTTCGTAACCCGTTATTAGCGTTATTTCGTTGTAACGAGGATTTTACTAACTAACTAACCATCACGCCATTTCCCCGAAGGGATAAGCAGAGAGGATAGAGCGCCACACCACTTTGTCTTGGCATACTTATCTTGCTTCCTCCACATTCATACATCTTCTCATGCACGCACGTCGATTATTCCGACTTCTTACACGCCCACTTTCAAGCACTTGTGTTTACTTGATCATGCCATGTCTTTCTCGGCCTTCCTCGACTTCTACGTCCAGGCACAGTCGCGTCATAAATTTTTTTAGGATTTACCCTAAACGAAAGTATGGAAGGAAGTCAGGGAGTGAAAATTTAATGAAAATATAGTCGAAATCGGGTTCCTTAGCAGAATGGGGAATGTTGTAGTACACAAAGTGGCCACTTAACCCAGCCAATGACAGGTCATAAGTCCTGTAAACGCTCGAATATCCATATTCCTGAGTTTGAAAAAAATCTACCTCATCTCTGCAGGGAAAAAAAAATGAAATATATTTACGTCTTGGGATAAAATCCAGATTTGTGTACAAGTATTTGAACACGCCCAAAATGTTCTATATAAGATAAAAGTATCGGAACGCCGAATGATTTATCAGGCAACTAAAACTAATTTGTCGAGAATTTTGAGTTTTTATCAGGAATATTACTGCAGACTTTTATACAACAGGAAGATAACCATTGGTTATTATTATAAAATGTCAATAATTACTGATGTTTTATTAAAAATTCCTCTAATCTTGTCTTAGACGAAAGAGTCGTTTTTTCTATTTTATTTTATTAGATTTTAACTTGAATAAATAAAACTAAAAACTTTGTTTTTTTTAATTCACTTTTTATTATTTTACACACTTAGTCAACTAGTTTCGACCTATAAAATAATAAAAAGTTAATAAAAAAAACGAAGTTTTTAATTTTATTTATTCAAGTTAATAAAACATATTTCATTTTATTTTATTTTTATTATTATTATTTGCGGCCATATTTAGTGATGTAATAAGGATGGGGCAGATCATGATTTTTTTCTAGCGTTGATACGCTTATTAATAGGGGTACCTTCCAAAAAATGTTTAAATACTTTTTTAGATACAGATTTAGGCGGGTTGATAGCGTTTTCCGGCTTGCCTCCATTTTGCCGGAAAATAGAAAAGCCCATTAATTTGTAATGTTGCCTTTCAGCTCCGTAATGGCTCGTCATTTATTTCATATTAAGCCATCGCTGCGGATTAAATACGACCGCCATGCAATGGTCAATGTAGGGTAGGCTGGGGCAAGTGTGCCGCGGGGCGAGTGTGCCATGGGACAAGTGTGCCAGCACAAAAATATGTTTATAACACTTTTAACAATAATTAGCACAAGATTATAATTATTTTTCGGGAAGGAACCGCGAAATATAAATTATGACTATTTTTTTATCATGTATATTTTTTACATTTTTATTATTGTTTTTTTGCATAATTTCTATAGCGCTGTTTTCGTACCTCAGGGGATTTTAAAATATGAAATTTAAACATGCTTGCATCAATTTTAATAGGTCGAAAGAAAATTGTGCAAGGAAACTAATTCTCTAAATAGAAAAGACTTCATAAACAATAATAAGATTTGGAGAGCAAAAATCAAATATACAATCTTAAGTTCCTTCCAGAACATTAATTTATTCTCACAGTGCGCTAAGTGGGAGAATTTTAAGCCACAGGGCCCGCAAATATTATATCTTAAATAATTGTAAAGATACATGCTTATTGCACATATTAAAATAAAAATAATTACATAAATATAAATAAACTACGGTACACTTAGCCATCTTATTAACTAGTAAAACAAACACGCTTTGAATCGATTCAGGCATTTTAAAACATATCAATTCAGGCATAAAAAGAATATGAAAATGCTCTAAATGAATGTGGCGAGGCGCCTTCTAAATAATAAATTTTAAAAATTAAAACTTTAGTCGCATTGCTACATTTAACCCCAGTCTACCCCACCCACTACATAAATAAGACTCGGCGCACTAAAGGTTAACTGTCTATAATTTATAAGGACTTTTACTGCTCTATTTGTATTTATAAGGATTCTGTAAAGGTCCGATACCACGAGGCTATTTTGATTAGAAATAAGTAACTGTGTTTATTATTAAAAAAGGAAACATTTACGGATTTGTCTATAATTTTCGGTTGTACTGAAATTGAAAAGAAATAGTTGATTTTAAAAACAAATAATTTGAAGAATGATTTCTCAAAATGTCTGAATTAAAAAAAAATCAATAAGAGAAAATCAGTTTTATCAACTTAACCCGATCTTTTTTTTAAAATGTCGGATACAATGATCTCTCAGGCGAATATGTGGTAAGACTATGTATGATAGGTGTACAAATGTCGAAATTAGAGCAGAGTGCAAGGCTGAGATAAACATTATCGACAAAATTAAGAAAGGGCTTTTACGATGGTTTGGTCATGTGGAGCGAATGAGTGATGAAAGAACGGCTAAAAGAAGTTTAAATGCAAGTGTGCCTGGATGTAGAAGCCGCGGAAGGCCGAGAAAGACATGGCTTGACCAAGTAAGTCAAGTACTTGAAAGTGGTCATGTGAAAAGCCGGAATAATCGGCGAATGTGCATGAGAAGATGTATGAATATAGAGGAAGCAAAGGAAGTCTGTCAGGACAGAGTGGTATGGCGTTCTATCCTCTCTGCCTACCCTTTCGGGGAAATGGCGTGATGGTTAGTTAGTTAGTTAGTTAGTCAGTAAGATACAATGTTCTGTTTTCCATCCTTTAAATGTGGAAATTAAAAGCGCTCTTAATCCATGGTCTTAATTTGTAGACAATCTGTACTTTGAAAAATAACTATTCATTATATTACTATTAGGAACTCATTATAATATTAAATCGAATTTTCGTAAATATTTAAAATTCCGAAAAAATCCTAAGAAATCGAGTGCGTGTGAAATGAAACCCTGAAACGAAATTATAGTAAGGAAATAATATTAAATAACTTGTAGGTGTAATTAGGATTAGTGTTGTGTAAAACCGGTCTAATATTTCGGATAATCGATTAACAGAATATAACTAAATATTGTCATTTAAAAAAAAAAATCGTACACAAATTTGAAGAAGTACACAATTCTATGTTCCTATAGCAACCGTTGTGACAATACATGAAATAACCAATCAGAGCTCTTGAAATAGAGCTCTAATTGGTTGGGGATCTACCAGCTTCTAGTAAAAGTGGTCACAAGCACCATATATCGCACCTTTAGAATGAAAATGACCAAAATAAAAAAAAACACTGTAATGATTTATCACCATAAAAGACTGAAAAAATAACATTATACATGTAAAATTTATTATTATTATATCTATATTTTTTATTTAGTATTATTTTTTATTTCAACACAGTAAGGTAGATAATTTCCTTTAAAAAATAAGAAGAAATCGATATGAACGAAAACAATGGTGTTTACTTGCATCTACTGAGAATTTCCGAAAAATTGGAATTTTGAATTAGGTCGTTTTCGTCCTAAAGGAGAGATGTATACTTATTTATTTATTTATTACATTTCACTCATTTAATAATCACAATAATGGGATGGCGACTCAATCAGTAGAGACCCATGCCAATGATCTGGCCCCGACTCACTAGATAGCCGTGTAGAGTCAGGGCATTGTAGTATTTTACATAAGTTTGATTTCACAAATTTAGAATTTACAAAATAATATTTTGCATACCAAATTTTTAATAATTACATAGCTATATTTGCAGGCATTTTCAATATATACACGACCCATTAGACTTATCCAACTAACGACACCGACCCTGTACTTGGAGAAGTCGGTTAATAATTTGGTTTACTTAGGTCGTATCTCTTAAAAATAGAGTTTTTAAAAATCTCTGCCACCAGCTATATAAAAAATATCGATTATTATATTCGGTGATGCCCGTCTCTATAAAAACTAACGAGAATTTTTTTTTTATCAATAGGCGTAAAATAGCACGAGATTTGAACATCGGATGTCCTATTACCATTATTAATTTAAAAACAGGTAATTATTACCACATCCATGATGATTTAATTACCTATTCATCTAATTACACATTTTATATTATAGCTACTATTAAAAATAAGTCATTAGTTGTAATAATGTCGTTTTGATGGTAATTTGTAATTAATTACGTTAGCTCAAGTAATTTATTTTACGATTTTTTTTATTAATTGAATTTTTAAATTAACGTGCTGAATATTATAATTGTCTAATAAGTACAGGTTGTATGAATGTGCTAGAGAATCAATTATGAAAACACGGCGTAAAATAATGTCTGTGATGCGAGCGTGCCTGGGTGTAAAAGTCGAGGAAGGCCACACACATGGCATGATCAAGTAAAACACATGGCATGATCAAGTACAACTAGTCGAGGAAACTTGGAAAAATTGGCATGTGTCATAACGTACTTTGTACCAACTTGAAATTGGTCATGTGTCATAACGTTTTGTATCCATTGTTCTATTTCAGTCCATAGTTTTTAGTAACATTTAAAGTTTTATTAACTCAATGTTTGTAGCACTCACATTGTAGATTTCCATAATTATGAATTGAAACACTTCCACGCTTTCCTTTCTCTTCACTTCACTCCCCTCTCCGCCCTTGTTTCAGTACCTGGTCAACCACTTGAAAAATAAACAAATATACTTAGCGCCTAATTCCTTAATTTTAATGTATTATTGTAATACACAAAGCCCTAAAGAGGGAGTAGTATCTCCGAAACCGGTAGGCATTGTAAAAAATAATAAGTAGTTTAAAACAAAATTTCATTTCATAATTTAAGGTTTTAAGAATGGCTGAGATAAGCATTATCGACAAAATTAAGAAAGGTCTTTTACGTTGGTTCGGTCATGTAGAGCGAATGGATGATGAAAGAACGGCTAAAAAAATATATGATGCGACTGTACCTGGATGCAGAGTCGAGGAAGGCCAAAAAAGACATGGCATGATCAAGTAAAACAAGTGCTTGAAAGTAGGCATGTAAGAAGTCGGAATAATCGACGTGCATGCATGAGAAGATGTAAGAAAGAAGCAAGAAAAGGATGCCAAGACAGAGTGGTGTGGCGTTCTATCCTCTCTGCCTACCCCTTCGGGGAAATGGCGTGATGGTTAGTTAGTTAGTTAGTTAAAAGATAATAATGTTTTCAATGTTCATCTTGCCTTCACGTAAAAAAAAAATCAAGATACACTGCACTTATTGCACTCGGTGTACCAATGCAGTGCCCTATGCACCTTTAGGTGCGTACCAGAGAAAAAAGTAGGTAGTATTTTTGAAAATCCACAAGTCTCAAAGGAAAGTACACAAATGTAAAATTTCCAGTAGGGTGCGAGTCCCAGTGATTGACACGGTGTCACTTATTGAGTGATTTTCATCATTCGATAACTGCCAGGATAAAGGACACTTTACAAAACGATCTAAAATACATAATATAGTCCATAGTTCTTTGTAAAAAAATATTGTGAAGCTCAAATAGGTCTAGTCAAAGAAGAAACCGAGTGCTAGAAATACCACATTGTAAATCAAGACTTGCTCAGAGACATGCACATTTTATGGCCCCTAGTTTAATTCATTCTTTTCTAACTGACAATAAAATGGCATTGTCAAATTTTCCTAATTTTCCATATTTCAAAAAATTAACACAAAGTTGGATACACAGTTTAAATGTAGAATAATTCTTACTATAAAGATCATAACAATAACATAACCATAATCTCCGATATATATTTTATAATTATTTCCCCTCTTCTTCTTCATCTTGTATAAATATATCAATATCATGTATTTTTTTTAAATTATCTTTTTCTCTTTTGCCTCGTGCATGCTGCTTGAAAGAGTGTAAACACATTCACATTGACATTCCCAGTATACCCACAAACAGGCTATGCCTTGGTGGGATATTTGTTTATTTTTTCTTATGTATATGCGATTTTATGTAATTTTTTTTGTAAACAAAAATCAAATGTTTATCTCGCCTTCATGAAAAAAAATTGTTTCTCTGCATTTGTTGACCAATGCAGTGCCCTATGCACCATTGTATGCGGACAGGGGAAAGTATAAGGTGGTATTTCTAAAACTCCTCAAGTCTCAAATGAAAACATAAAATACAAGAGTGTAAATTTAGTAGAGTAGGGTGCGAGACCCAGTGATTGACACGGTGCCATTTATCGGGTGATTTTCATCGTCCGATAACTGGCAGGATAACGTACACTTTACAAAACGATCTAAAGTGGATGGCGTGCCTGAGCACCGTTCTGGCGTTAGTTTGCCTTGCTTTACTTCACAATCGTGTACGTACGAACATTATGTACGGTAACCGGAAAAATTATACATTTCCAACCGAAGCGAACAGTGGGGAAAACGATTTAAACTCACATAAAAAACGATATTAAAAACGCTTTTCCGGCAGATTGATATACAGGATTGAAGATTTTTACTGTGATTTTGATTGTAAAATGCATCGTTATATTTTTAGTTTTTTTTTAAATATACATCTAAATGTTGAAGAAATAAAAAACAAAATTTAGTTATTTTTTTACGCTACTAAAAATTCTGAATATAAGGAAGAAGGACAATAGTCCATGCGCTCTGTAGCTGCAAGACGACCTGGATTCTAGACTCTATCTGCTATCAGTAGAATTCGTTTTTCATTAGTGTCGCGTTTTTAGTCAAATTGTTTGAATTTAATTTGTGGGTGAAGCTGAAATTCCATCCGTCCATGCGCTTTGTAGCTGCAAGACGAATTGGGGTTCAGTACTTCACCTACGTATAGATTTAGTATCATTTCTAAAAAAAACGTTGTCTCAGATCCTTTATACATAAATTGGAACTAACTAATTAACCATCACGCCATTTTAGGCAGAGAGGATGGAACGCCATGCCACTCTGTCCTGACAGACTTCCTTTGCTTCCTCTACATTCATACATCTTCTCATGCACATACGGCAATTATTCCGACTTTTCACATGTTCACTTGTCGTACTTGGTTATGCCATGTCTTTCTCGGCCTTCCGCGGCTTCTACATCCAGCCACACTTGCATTTAAACTTCTTTTAGCCGTTATTTCATCACTCATTCGCTTCACATGACCAAACCATCGAAAAAGCGCTTTCTTAATTTTGTCGATAATGCTTATCTCAGCCTTGCACTCTGCTCTAATTTCGACATTTGTACACCTATCATACATAGTCTTACCACACATTCGCCTGAGTTACACCATGTATAAAAGCTAAAAAATATAATTGTAGCTTATATACAATTTTGAATTTAACGGCTCGGAAATGATTAAGTGAGTGCAAACACATTCTGGGATTGCTAAATAGTCAACGGCCTCAACCGCAAAAGCAGCGAAACAGCAAATTTTGTGCCCCGGATTGCGGATCGGTACTAAAACCCTGCTATAGCTTAGATGTATGCTTATCGAAGTTGAGACGTCTTTCAGCTATTTTATCTTGAACCTTTTAAATAGTCGAGAGCGGCATGCACTGCAGGCTTTGTACAGATAAGCCATCAGAGTTTGTATTAACTACTCGATTTGTGGAAAGCCAGCCAAGCAGTTTCTTTACAGATGAAGTATGTGTCGAACTATAGATTATCCAAATCTGGTCCTAGCTGCTTGTGTCTCAGAGGTAGCGTACATAATCATCATCAATTTTAATCCGTGTCCATAGGGTCAAGCCTCGAAGTAAAAGCGATCGGCCGCAGCTCCCGTGCATCCTCCCCAACGTCAAGTCCACGTCCCCGCAGCTCTGACGCCAAACTGCCGACACGAATTGTCAACAGCGGATGACCATGACGCCTAGAAACTAATGCCGGTTGTAAAAATATGCAAGCATAATTCTAGTGCTCTCGGGAAGCATACGTAGTCACTGGCCTATCTCACATGACAGTAGATACCGTAGGTTGCTGCCTGACCGTTGCCCTCACCTCTGAGGTTGGCCGTCCGCGGCTACCATTGGCGAGCGTATTAACAGTGGACACGAAAACGGGCCTCCATAGACATAGCGTCAGCAGGGAAAAGTAGCAATAACATAATGTTTGATGTGGCCCTTATGCCCGCGTTATCTCCATTACTAAATAGCAATAGGCTTTATTCAAGTAACTTTTTGATATTCTGCTATTAACCCTTAAATATGGTTATTGAAAATTTATATTTTTTTAGTATGTGACGAAAGTAGATTGAATGCAATTGAAATGCGATCTCATCAGGACGATTGTGTGGTAATTTGACAATGTATTGTAATGTGCCACAAATGAAGCAATATAGAGCAAAAGCAAAGGCTTAGATAACATTATCGAGAACAATTGAAGAAAGCACTTTTACGGATGGTCGTTATATATTTTATGTGCCCGAATGTATATGAAAGATAGCTAAAATCAATGTATGAATGCTACTGTGTCCAGGAATTAAAATGCACGAAGGCCGAGAAAGACATGCATGATCATTTTATGGTCAAGATAACTTTTTTTGATAAAGCTATTAAAAAATAATTATTTGCTATAAATTTTTTAATGATATGAATGAACTAGTTTTTTTAATTTATTCCTTATTCTTTAATCGTCGTCATAAAAATTTGTTACACTGTATCAGTCAAAGTAAAATAAAATAGAGGCTATAACTAGGAAAAACTCAGGGCCCGCGATTATTTTTATATTTTTTGATTGAATTTTTTTGAATGTTCAATCTTCTTGTTACCGAGTGCGGCAGGTAAAAATGTGAAATGAAACGGAACCATGATGAAAAGCTGATAAATAGCTGAAACTAAGTACAGGGTGGATTAAATCGTTGCACCTTATACAAATAGTCCCAAGATTACAAAGCTAAAATGTGCTAAATGCCACGACGTTAAAAGAACTCAATATTCCACCTTATTGCTAAAATTACTCCACGTAATAGACTAATCGTCCATTAATCACTAATATCATTTGCATTTTCTTATATTCGAAACCCGTTAATAGCGATATTTTCGATGTAACGAGGATTTACAAACAACTAACTAACTAACCATCACGCCATTTCGCCGAAGGGATAGGCAGAGAGGATACGAACGCCACGAACATTCTGTCAGGCATAGCTTCTCTTGGCTTACCCCTATCCTCACATTCATGCATCTTCTCATAGCAGCGCACGTCGATTATTCCGACTGTTCATACATGCCCACTTTCAAGCACTTGTTTTTTCTACTTGATCATGCCATGTCCTTTTCTCGGCCTTCCTCGACTTCTACATCCAGGCACAGTCGCATCATATATTTTTTTTAGCCGTTCTTTTCTTTCATGCATCCATTCGCTCTTACAAGACCGAACCAACGTAATAAAAATTACCAATAATATTTAATATTTTAATGTAGAATTAATGATATTTTATAAAGCACCATGTTTATCTTCCTGTTAAATAAAAGTCTGCAAAGTAAAATCCTGATAAAATCTCCAAAATTTCGACAAATTATTTTTACCTGGATAAATCATCTGGGCGTACCGATACTTAAAGCTATATATATTAATACACTAAACTTGTCTGAACGAAAGAGCTCGTTATTTCTATTTTATATTTTTATTATATATATTTGCGGCCACACATTTAGTGATGTTAACAATGGGAACAGAAAATGATTTTTATTCTAGCGTTGATAACGCCTAATAATAGGGACCATTAAAAAAATGCTTAATACTTTTTTAGATAACAGATTTAGGCGGGTAGATAGCGTTTTCCGCTTGCCTCCCTTTTGCAGGGTAAAACATAGAAAAGGCCCATTAATTGGAATGTTGCCTTTCACTTCCGAAATGGCCTTCGTCCTGTTATTCATAATAAGCCATCGCTGCGGATTAAATACAACCAGCCATAGCAAGGACAATGTAGGGAAGGGGGGGCAAGTGAGCCAACGGGGCGAGAGTGCCATGGGACAAGTGTCCAGACACAAAATAAAATGGTATTATAACACTTTAACAATAATTAGTAAGAGAGATCATAAATTATTTTCGGAGAGGAACCGGTGCGAAATAATAAATATGACTAATTTTTTAATCATGTATTTTTTTTTACATTATTATTATTGTTTTTAATTTGGTAAAGAGCCCCCTTTTAAAAGGCTTTGTCGTTGCGAAAATGTATACAATTTTTAGAAAATTGAAATTAAATATGCTTGCATCAATTTATATGGCATTATTAAACTAAACTACGATAGACTAATCAAGAAAAATACAAAACCCGATTTTTTAAGAATTAATTTAAAATAATTTAAAAAAAAACATGCAATCCAATCCCAGTCCTTTCTTCCCAGTTCATTTTTTCCCTATCCAGTGCGCTAGTCTCTCCTTTTCTTCTCATACTCATGGGTGGCCTTCACCTTTTATTTCTTTTATATATTGTAAAATTTAATTTTTCTTATTTATATATATTTAAATAACTGTAATTTACAAAATTTTTCAATATTTTTATTATACCCATAGCCCTGTTGTTAAAATTCCTAAAATACCAAATAAAATGACATAAAGCATTATGAGCAGGAGCAAAAAACGTAAGTGAAGAACTTTTAATCGATTCATGGCCTTTGAAACATTTCAAACTCAGCACCAAGAACTTTTACATGATAAATGCCTGTCGTTCTCGAAAAAAAACATTTCTCGCCACTCTAAACAGCAGGTGCACATGCAGTATAACTTCTTTTAGCCGTTCTTTCTATCCTCATATAAACTCCTAGACAAGACCAAACCACTACATAATATAAGACACGGCGTTTCTTAAGGTTAACTGTCGATATGCTTATCTCAGTACTATGCAACTGCTCTATTTGTATTTCGAGGATTCTGTATAGGTCCGAATCAACGAGCTGTTTTTACCACACATCGCTAACTGAGATTATATAATCAACAAGCAATTCATTTACGGACTCCTCCTTCTTTTTCCTTACTTGCAACAAGAAAGATTAGCTTAAGTTTTTCACTATGAGAATATACAAGTAGAATTGTCTCCCAATGAGTGAATATAATTAATCAATCGCAAAAAATAGAATAGCATTCCACCTAAATTTACCTACACGATCTTCAAGGTTTAAATGTTGGCTACAATGATCATTTGCGCCATCAAGGAGTTGAGTTTATCCAAACTAGTGAAATTGAATGACTGAATAATAGATGACCGAATACACTGAAACTCGTAATTATCCACTTAATGAATAATACCATTTACGATTGGTTGGTAATGGTATTGCGAAAGATAATGAAAGAACGGCTATAAGTAGTTTAAATGCAAGCTTCACTGGATAACTAAGCCGCATTGTCCGAGCATACATGGGCTTGACCAAATAAGAGTCAAGATACTTGAAAGTGTCATTGCGTGAAATAGTCGTATTTATCGGCGAACCTGCATGCGACAAGTACTGCAATAGAGGAAGCCCAAATCTAACGATTATAGAGTGGTAATGGATTTGTGACTTTTGATTTTACTACGACTACGAGTAAATTGCGTGATGATTAGATAGCATTTTTGACGTATCTTATTAAGATACAATTTCTGTATAATCCAAGCAAGAGTTCTTACATTGAAAATTCAACTTTTTCCATGGTCTTACATTTTTTTTGCTCTTTTAATATCAAATATTTGTTTACTTAAATTATATTACACGACGCATCGGCCGATTGAGTGGATACAGAGATAGAATGCTCCCATCAAACCGAAACGCTTAGCCGATCGTGCCTTCTCTATCACTTGTTCCCGCGCACACTCACCTTGCACACTCGCTTCAGCGAAACGAGACAACTAATCATGCTTTTTCGGTGTGCAGCTGTAATTCATCGAATTTATTATACGTTATCCACGTACAATAACAACAATAAGTAATACCTAATTAACATTTTTTATTAAATTTAATCTAATCAATTAAAAATTAGTGGCTTGCATTGATTGATTAAATACAAAGTGTATGTAATAAATCAATGTGGCATGTATATTTGACATTTATTGATCATTAAGCGAAGGCAAGAAAGCGATGAAGAACAATTTTGTAAATACATATAGAATATATTATTAAACAGCTTTCATGATGTGTTTATTTGTGCCCATTATTATCATTGAAGTGCGATTTGAATATACGCTTTACCTAGCAATACACATGCATAGTTTTTTTTTTGCAATTAAAAAAAATCTGGTTTGAATAAAAATTTTGTACATGACCGCTTAATGAATATATAAATTCTATAGTAATTTCATAATGTGTTTCATAAGAAATAGTAAACATGAGAACCAAATACTTGGGCTGGAAGTTTGTAAAATGAGTCTAAGCAAGGTTCGAAATATAACTTGTAGGTACCGAGAAATTTTAATTCATGTCCAATATATTAATATAGTACACCTCCCTATATATTACCCTGTAAGTAAAAATTATTAAGGTATTTTCATTTTTTTTTATTTAATTTAATTACATTTCACTATTTGATATAATCAACAATAATGGGATGAGCGACTAAAGTCAGTAAGAGACCGCAATGCCAATGATCTGGCCCCGAACTCACTAGATATGTCCGTGTCGGTCAGGCATTGCAGTATTAACATAACACATTGTAGTACTAAACATAAATTGAATAGTTACATAATTATATAATAAACCAAACATTATTTCACAAATTTAGAATTTACAAAACATATATTTTTGCATATCCCAAATTTTAATAATTACATAATTGATATGCAGGCAATTACAATATATACACGACCCAATAGACTTATCACAACTACCGACACGACCTGTACTTGGAGAAAGTCGGTTAATAATTTGGTTTTGTGTGTCCATTTGTTAAATATAATGTAAATAAAGCTCCATCCAATTAGTATCTAATCTAAAATCATATTGAAAAACTGCACTACGGAAAACTCCATCACATACTTCTACTTCCCTTAACCGCACCCAATGGGCAGAAGGCACTGCATTGGTACACCAGTAAGAGTATCTCGTATCGTTTACTACACGAGAGGACAAGGATGCATCAGTCTTACGATTTAGACCAGACCAAGGTAACACACGTGAAATAAATTGGTTAACTTAGGTCGTAACTCTTTAAAAAATAGAGTTTTAAAAAAACCCCCAGCTGCTAGCCACCGCCTAAAAAAAAATATAAAATATATTCGTGATTCCCGTCTCTATAAAAACTAAAACGAGAATTTTTTCTTTTATCAATAGCGTAAATAGCACGAGATTTGAACATCGGATGTCCTCTCACCAATTAATTAATTTAAAAACAGTAATTAATACCACATAGAGTCCAAGATGATTTGTAATTACCTATTCATCTAAATTACACATTTTATATTATAGCTACTATTAAAAATAGTCATTAGCTTGTAATAATGTCGATTTGATGGTAATTGTAATTAATTACGTTAGCTCAAGAAATTTAAGTATACGATTTATTTAATTAATTGGAATTTTAAATTACGTGCTGATAATAAAATTGTCTAAAGTACAGGTTGTATGAATGTGCTAGAGAATCAATATGAAAAACACGACCAGAAAAATAGTCTGAGATGCGAGCGTGCCTGGGTGATAAAAGTCGAGGAAGGCCGTATACTGGCAAAAAACGTTAACTCTTATATACTGTCTCTTGAGAAATCAAGCATTTAAGTTTTTTTTTTCCAATTTTTTATTTTATTTTTATTCTATTGCATTAGAGTTGAAAACTTAATTATTTCTCATTTTTTCAAACATGTAAATTAATTTTCATACTTAGAAAACCTTTTATTGTTTAATAGCAGTATTTCCTTTTTATTTTAGAGAAAGAAAGAAATATGATTTTAGGTTAGGTACTTCAGAAAAAAAGCGCTTTATAAGTTTATCCAAAATTTGTGTTTCTGCCGATTGTAGAGCTTTAAAAACTTAACAATACTGCATCATTAAATCCAAACAGCATATTTTCGAGTTAGCGTTTTTTGCCAGTATACCCACGATATTATAGTCAATATTTTTAAAGCAACGTTTCAAGTATTTCATTTTACCCCAATGCACAAACGTTGTAAGATAGCATGAGGTAGATAAGTAAAATTAATTAATGAAAAAATTAACAGTACTAAAATTTTCTTTGTTGGTCAACATGAGTCTAAAGTAATTCCCTTGTTTGACAACCTGATTATGTTAACAATTGAAAAATTGTTTAATTTATACTTAAGCGCAATTATAACAACATTTTGAATACAATATACTAATTGACACTGCCCTAAAGAGTGAGAAGCATAAGGTTCGAAGATTCATCTTAAGGCATTGTTTCCTTTAAATAAAAATTTAAAAATTCAGTTTGCATCAAATTAAGGATTTTGCTGAAATGAGATAAGCATTATCACAAAATTAAGAAAGGTCTTTTACGTGTGATTCGGTCATGTAGAGCGAATGGATGAAGAAAGAACGGCTAAAAAAAAATATGATGCGACTGTACCTGGAATGCAAGTGAGGAACTTTAAGAAAGACATGGCATGATCAAGTAAACCAAGTTGCTTGAAAGTAGGCGAATTAAAAGTCGGAATAAATCGTCTCTGTTGAGTATTTGAGAAGTATTTAATAAAGAAAGCAATAAAATACAATTTGCGAATGGAAATAGCCTGGTCTTGTATCTAACATCTATCCTATATTTACGCCCTTCGGTAAATTAATAGTGTTAGTAAATTAAATATTAAAAAATAAATAGAATGGTTTATAAAAATATCTGGCCTTCAAATGTAAAAAAAAATTTTCGGATACAATGCATAAAAGCCACTCAAAATAACCGAAGCGTTGCAGGCATCACCTTTAGTTAGTACCATAAAAAAAAGTAGGAGCCTTAACTACATCCATAAAGTCTTCAAAGCCAAGAGTGCACAAATTGTGTAAATCTTCCAGCAGATGTCACCTATGTACCTCTTAACTTGATGACGGTGGTTGAAATACCTATAACAAACTGAGTTGTGGATGGTCATTTCGTACATATGCCAGTTTATAAATACTTGTTACAAAAATCTGAAAAGTATATAAAACTGTAAACCCTAAATTCATATTCCCGAGCAAAAATATTGTGAAGCTGAAGGGTAATTGTAATGTGTAAATATTATTGGTAGAGTGCTGAAAATATAATTGTAAATAAACTTGGCTCAAAATACATGCAAATTTTAATGTAGGATACTAGAATTAATTACATTGATTGTTTCTAACTGTTACAATAAAATGGCATTATTAAATTTTTCCTAATTTTCAATATAATTCATCAAATGATTAGCAGGAAAGTTGAGGATACACAGTAATTAGAAATGTGGCCATTGATCCAAAACTTCATGACAGGTAACAGATGAAAACATAATTATAATAGATAATATATTATTTTTATACACAATTTGGTCCCTCAATCTTCTGGAATTTGAAATAACATAATATCAAGCTTATTGACATGTATTTTTTATTATCTTTTTCTTTTTGCCTCGTCATGCTGCTTAGTGGAGGTAAATCATTGATTCATCATTGACCATTCACCGTTAAGGACAAGCAGGTGATCGTGTTTGTAAAAAGGACGTTTGTTTTGGAAATTTTATTCTTAAAAATAGGCGAAATTATGTAGATTATGAATTTGTAAACAAAAATCAAACATTATATCTCGCCTAGGTGAACTTCCGTGGATTCTCATTTGTTGACCAGTGTTAGTGCCCTAATTCACCATTGTATGGATTATCAGGGAAAGTATACAGGTGGTATTTCTAATTTTTTATCCTCAAGTTTAAAAGAATGATTGATAAAATACAAATGTGTAAAACATTATATAGATTAGGTGCGAGACCCAGTGATTTGAAGCTAGCGGTTTGATTTATGCGGGAGATTTTGCTCGAGAAGATTGTCCGATAACTGGCGCGGATCAAATCGTGTTAGTTTCAAAAAAACGATCCTAAATCCGGATTTTATTGCCTGAGCCTTCCACGTATCTGGATATTACGTTTTGCCAATTAACTTCACTATCGGTAACGTAACGACAATATGTACCGTAACCGGAAATTTTATACATTTCCACAAAATTTGATCACAGTATTTCTAAAACGATTTTAAATTGTCAATAATAAAAAAAAAATTTTAAAAAACGCTTTTCCCGGCATTCATGATATACAGGATGAAAGATTTTTACTGATGATTTTGATTGATAAAATGCATTGTGATATATTTTTAGTTTTGCATTTTTTAAATAGTTACATCTAAATGTTTTAGAAATGAAAAAACAAAATTTAGTGTATTTTAATTAGACAGGCATTTTAATAAAAAATTTTGTTCTGAACTCGTTGAAGCATATTTAATATTGCTTAAATACTGTAGATGCAAGACCACCTTGGATTCCTAGGTATCTAGTCTTTTGTATTCAGTAGAAATTCATTTTCATTAGTGGTCGCGTTTTAAACAAATTTTTTGAATTTTTTTTTGGTTGAAGAGAGAAAATTCCATCCGTCCCATGCGTCAGATGTAGCTGCAAGCGAATTAAATTTCAGATTACTTGCTAACGTACAGATTTATTATCAGGAGAATAAAAAAAAACGACACTCAGATCTTTATACATAAATTGGAACTAACTAACTAATTAACCATCACGCCATTTAGGCAAGAGAGGATGGAACGCCAAGCCACCTGTCCTGACAGACTTCCTTTGCTTCCTCTACATTCAATACATCTTCTCATGCACATTACGGCAAGTATTCCGACTTTTCACATGTTTCAACTTGTCGTACTATGTTATGCCATGTCTTTCTCGGCCTTCCGCGGCTTCTACATCCAGGCAACACTATAATTTATAAACTTCTTTTAGCCGTTATTTCATCACTCATTCGCTTCACATGACCAAACCATCGAAAAAGCGCTTACTTAATTTTGTCGATAATTAATTATCGGACAAGCCAGTGCACTGATGCGTCTAATTTCGACATTTGAACACCTATCATACATAGACTTTTCTTACCATAATTCGCTGAGTTAACACCATGTAATAAGAGCTAAAAAATATAATTGTAGATTTATCTAACATGGTGTTTCAAAAATAGTAACAACCCGAAAACTGGTGAATCTACATCCATTATCTTCTGTCGAATGTGTAATTGCCTAATAATAAAGGCTTTTATTAGTATCGAAAGTTAAGTAAAATTGCACTAATTCATATTAGTACTTTTTTTTATTTTGTTTATTTATGGATTATAAAGCGATTTGAAATTATAATATACATGATATATTGGAGTAACAATTTGCAAAAATGCATCGACTTCGTACACCATTTTCTAAAACTATGGGTCAAATCAAATAGTTGTTTGTCTGATTAAAATTTTATTATTTCTATTTCATAAGTTTTAGAAAATAAACTAATTTCTTCGCCCTAATTTTTAACCCATAGCTATTCATTCCATAGTTTTGGCATCAAAACACAAATACACGAATGCACGCCACCCTTAAAATATCAATACCATAAAGTTATAATATCACCCTAAGCGTGTTCAGTACAAATAGCTAGGTGAGATAGCAAAATAAATACCGTTAAACAAACAGTAAAATAGATGTTTATCGAACTTATCGGGGAAAATTTTTACTGATCGTGTATTTGATTTTGACAAATTAGGCTTTCGGGGAGCGAAGGGAAGCTGTGGGAGCAGGGGGAACTGCTGGAAAATGAGGGAATAGCGTAATTTAAAAAATAAAATGTAGAATTTTCAATTTTTCTTCGTTAAGGGTTTTTTACCAATGTTGAACTGTTCTTTCAGGTATACAGATGTGCATCTTCGAAAGAATTTCAGAGAAGTGACATTCCATGAAAAATACACCGTGTCTGAAGTTATCGTATTTACCCACTACGATCCACTCACTACGTCATCAATAGGCATTTTACGTCACCCACTAGACTTTTACGTCACACCGTTTCGTGTATTGGCCTAAGGGGCAGTCTTTAGACGTTGGAATTTGATGATGAGTGAAGTTTTTAAGTTTAAATAAAATGAAAACTGTGCTTAAAAGCTCTTTTAGAAGCTATGATATACCTAACAGGGATTTACAATAGGGGGAACCTTCAGCTTTTAATCATGAAATATGCAGCAAATGTCGTTTTTTTTCTTTTTTGAAGTGAATGTAATGTAGATGAATATTTAAGCATCGCAACGTAGGGGTTAAACAACCTAAAATTCTGGTCCCAAGATTTTTTTTGGTACACCAGTAAAATGGGATTTTTTTGGGTATACGTCCTTTTTTCTATACAACATCGTCGAAATGTATTTCGTGCTTGTTCCCCGTAGGTGAAAAATACCATTTCGAAACAGCTTTCTTTTGGTTTTATAATCACTAGGGGTAGTTTAGGAATATTTATTTCAGCTGTACAAATTAAGTTAAATGGTCTGATTAGATTCTCGTACTTGGGAAAATAAAATTCTTTATTTATTGACGTTTCGAAAATTGTTACTACGCAACTTACCGTTCATCTTGTTATTCTAATTATAGAATAAAGAAATCCATCCACCCCCTACCTACACAAGCACGATTTTTATTAAAAAAATCAACATTATTAAAAAAGCTTAAGATATACATGGTGTAACAAAACTCAATGTACAAGCGGGAAATTAGTGAATCTACGTCAATATTTTAGAGTCGATTTTGCATAATTTTTTTTTTTGGATTTGACCCATACTTTTCGAGAAAATTAAGTACGAAGTTGATTTTTTTTTTCGATAAATTTTTGCAAATTAATTTATTCAAATTGAATTTTGTAGTCGGAAATTAATACTACCCATAAATAAAACAAAATAAAAAAAATGGCATTTTTAATAAGAGTTTCGTGCGCGAATTTGCTTAATCTGAGGTACTATAATAAGCTTTCCTTAGAAAAAAATAATAATTTCATATGTGTGAGTTGATATGGCATTTATTTTGTAGAACTCCATGATTATCTTAAGTTTAAAACAAAAAGCTGTTTTTTATTTTTGTTTCTACGTGATTTTATTATCAAGTTAGGTGACAATTGTTTCGCCTTGTAAGGGCATAACAAACTGTTCGAAGAATGCCCTTGACAAGCGGAAACAATTCCGTACAGTTTTTTTTTTGTTTTATTTTTAGTTTTCTAACTTGATAATGAAATCACGTAGAACCAAAAAATCGTTTTTGAATTTTTACATAAGAATAATTTTTCAAGCTCAGATTCAAAAGCGTCGACGATTACACATCGACTCCAAATTATGATGGTAGATTCATGCAGTTCTCGGGTTATAACTATAGTTATGTTACAAGTATGGGAAGTGCCCTTTCTGAAATTTTCCCGGTACGAGTAAATTTTAAGTAGAATTACAATTAATTTGATGCCTTCTTGTAGGCACCGTTGCAAACTATGCTATGGCTAGACTAGTGGTTTTAATGTAATAGACAAAATTTTAAAAAGAATAGAATCCTACCGTATGTACAATTTCCAATTACAGTTTTTTTACAAATATTAAAGTGATGAAAGAAAGAAACAGCTTTAAGAAATAAAAAACAATCAACATGTATTAAAAAAAAACCAAAGAAACTCAAAACTTTCCGCAAAATTTAGGCTTGAAGCAACTTTATAATGGCGCAGGTTTTACTACACAGTGTTTCTGTGCGCGTGGTCCTGAAAACATTCCCCCGTAATAAAGCTAAAACCAGCATGAAAAAACTGTTGCTAATTGGTCAGGATTACAGTTTGACATAATATTATTAATGATTTTATTTAAACGTTATAAGTTTAGAGCCATTTGTTTATTGTTATGCTTTAAATTTTGCGACGATAAAAAACCTGATAACTTATTTTACATTATAAGCTAAATATACGCAATTACCTGAGAGCAAACATCGATAATAACATACAATCGCGTTTCAAAGAATACACATCTTTAGCTGTCTTTTGACAGAATTTGACAGACTGGCCAGTTTTCTGAACAATAAACAGTTTTTTCTGAACATGGACAGACTCATATAAAGTGGCATTAGAAAGATGAAACCGCCCGACCACTCCGTCCAATATAAAAAAAATCATGACGGTTAATAAATTTTCAAAAGTTTTTAATTAAAAATCGTCGCCCGTTTTAACGTTAGCGCGTATCGCTTCTCCCAAATCTTATCTGTAATGAGTTATAATAAATGTTAGGATTCGAAATATACCCGACCCTAGTGGGGGCGCGGGTGGGGGTGGTTTTGTTGGTGTGCCGGGAAAATGAACCAGGGGTCTTGCGCTGCGGTGAAAGGTGTTCCCGTTTGTGGTCCCGGTAGCACAAATATTCCGACTCTAATAAATGGTTAATTGTTCCACGCTTGGTTTCGCGTGGAATATCAATTGCTGGAAACAGAGTTACCGCTGACGTGGCTTTTTGGGGTCTTTTTAAAAAGCAGCAAACATCGCACCATGGCTGTAGAGGTTAATAGTAGTGAAAACGCACCTTAATGACGGGACATGAAAACTGGTACAGTTTTCTGTTCAAAAAACTGAACAGATGCTTGTTCCAGAAAACAGTACAGTATTAAACAATTTTCCCGCGATGTTAATGGTACGGTAATAACATTAGGATATAAGCGCTTAAAAAAATCCTAAGTTATTTAGCGTGTATGTTGACAGACTGTTACAGTTTTCTGGGAAGAATCTGTACGTATGTCTAAAGACGCTAAATACGTATAGTCCTAAGCGGCATCCAAAGTTACGAACTTTTTGTTGACACTCCATAAATTGGCACCACAACTCCACATGAGCTGGCGCACGATCGCTTTTGTGGAATCCATATGCTCCACACTCCACATACTTGGCAGAAATACGTAAATTGAATGATTGTTAATATGGAATGTGTATGAAGTAATCATGTTAATAGTGTTATGTACATGTAAGGGTTTTTTTATGAATTAATAAATAAATGATTAATATAACCTCTCTACCTAAATGCGACAACAATGTTGAACAAACGGGTGGTGGCCCAGTGGAAGCGTCGCGCGGGTCTCTTAGTCCATATATCGTCGGTTCGAAATCCTATTTCGACACGACGCGATTCCTATTGTCCAAGCACAAGACGCCTAACGACTTTATTGAGAAATAGTATATTACAAATTGCTAGAATAATGTGCAAATATATTAAAGTGCATTAGATTTCGTTTTTAATATCATAAGGGGGGGGGGGGGATACTTTTTTAATATTTGGGTGTTTAAAACTTACTTTCACAACAAGCGGTTGTACAAGAAAGAAATTGTGATTAAGAGAATTCCAACATCGATTACTAAAAATGAACCAAACGGGGTGGCTATTCCCACCCGCCAAGTTTAGAGCTTCTGATTCTTAACCCGCCATTAATTAACATTACGTAGTTTACACGCCTCACTCTACTCCTAAACGAAAAGAATAAAGAACCCGGAAAGGAAAATCGAAGGAAACTCGATGAAAAAAATAATATGCATGTCAATTTATGATATCGTTGGTAAATAAATAATATTGCACAAAAAAGTAATTTTTCTCTACACGGCTAATTTTGTAGTATCATGTCAATTGATAAATTTACCATATCCGCTCACCTATTTGGAGCACATGGAATCCACAAAAACTGCCTCCAGGCCAAAGCGATCGGCCGCCAGCTCCCGTGCATCCTCCCAAGTCAAGTCCACGTCCCGCAGCTCCGACGCAAACTGCCGACGAAATTGTCAACAGTGGACGACCAGGACGCCGAGAACCTGATGCCTTGTAAAATAGGCAAGCATATGGTTAAGGCTCTCGTGGAGGCATACGTAGTATATGGCCTAGCCAGCCGAAACGCCTTTCGCCGGATGACCAGTAGATACCAAGGGTTGCTGTGTCCTGTTGCCAATCACCTCTGTGTTCCTTACAAAGTCAAACCACCGCACACACCTAAAATTCTTCTAAGACACCTTTCTCTCAAGAACTCAGAAGTCTCTGCTGTCTTATGGCCCTAGTTAGGTGCCACGATTCGCAGCCATTAGAGGAGAACAGGTGTGGATGCAGGACGTTTTATAAAGCGGCATTTTTGTTTTAACCGAGTAAACATCCGATCTCCAGACAGCTTTCATACGTTGAAATGCGGCGCCCGCTACTCCAAGCCGCACTTACGATATCCAAGTTCTTTCTGAACACTCTGCCGTTTTTCTGTCATGCCGCTCCCCCAGGTATTTGAAGCTCTCGACCCTTTCGATGACTTTGTCCCGACAAAGCCAGGGGGGTCTGGGCATCTTGACACGCAGCTGTTACACATGACATGGGTTTTTACCATTGTTGATTTTTAAACCCATGCACGTGGAGTGGCCATTAAGCCTTATGCGGCAATAATCAGAAAAATCAACTCATTATTTTTCAAAATTGGTAAGAATATGCAGAGAACACAATATGGAACATTGGTTGACCAATTAGAGAGTTCCCCAATTTTCCACAAATTAGTGACGTACTTGTTTCTGGGCGTAGCTCGGATTGTCACGTTGGAGTGGAAGTCCATTTCGCATTTCAATAAAGTGCGTGGAAGTTGCGTGGCCTCCACGATTGTGGCAATAAGGGACCAGAATTCGCCAATCTTGCGAGGCCAGAGATTGAAAAACATTACACAAGAACTGCGGTCGTAATGAGAAACCTAAACCATAACAATTACTACTACTCGTACCTTTATCAGCACCCAATGGTGCATAGGGGGGCTTTGCATCGGGGTACACCCAAGTGCATATGGTAATACGAAATGGGCAAGATGACAAGTCCTCACTCAATGATACTGAAGTAATTGGGTTCTTCCCGGATTTTTCATTTATTTTAAAATAAAAAAAGGATTGAAAAATTACAATATCAAAAGGATCTCTTATTTAACAATTTTCAAAGTTATGAATTTTCTCTTAAAATCTTAAACTTTTATAATATTAAAGGTGCTCGTGGTCAGTACTGGGCCATTGTACCAATCGCATGCGTTGTGAACGTGTACAGCAATAAAAAGTTAGGCGGCTCACTCACAAAGGAATAAATTTCACTCATCTTTACATTAGAAAATAATGACGTCACGATCCCACTATACGGCTAATTAAAATCATTGCGTATTTTCGTGACTTTTTAAAAACATAAATTTATAAATGAAACAAAATTTTTGATCATTGTGGTTTATATATCGTGCGGGGAATTGTTAAAAATATATTTAAATATTATTACTGTTAATCGTTTTGCCAAGGATATTCTAGCAATTTCGGATATAACCCTATGCACCGGTATACGCCTTTAAATATATCAAAAAAAAAATGACTTTAAAGTACTACAGGCCCCGAAACAGTAAAGTTCAAGTTAGACACAGGAGGTTGGAAAAAATATTTGCTTTTATCCCTTACATAAGGACCTGTATTTTACCTCCCTCCTTATCCCTAGCAGGCCGTTTGAGTGGATGCAGAACCTTGTTTTATGTATTGAAGAGTAAGTTCTATTCTCGAATGTGCGGTTAGCGTTAAAATACCTGCACTACTTTATTGGACCGAAACGCCACTTTGGATTCGTAATGGAAACGTATGGATAAAGAGGCTTAAGGACTAATCCACTCGATGGACCGTGAGGTGTAGGCAGAGACAATCTAGAAGTTTCTGGAAGAAAGTCAGTGGGAGGCCTGCCCCGTCCCCCAGAAAGTGGAGACCCCCTTGGTATACACTCTTGTTCTTCTAGTGGACCTCCAACGGGCTCCCACGATCATACCACTCTGTCCTGACAGACTTCTTTTGCTTCCTCTACATTCATACATCTTCTCATGCACATACGCCGAATTATTTCCGACTTTTCAAATGACCCACTTTCAAGTACTTGTCGTACTTGGTCATGCCATGTCTTTCTCGTCCTTCGCGGCTTCTACATCCAGGCACACTTGCATTTAAACTTCTTTTAGCCGTTCTTCATCACTCATCATTCGCTCCACATGACCAAACCATCGTAAAAAGCCCTTTCTTAATTTTGTCGATAATGCTTATCTCAGCCTTGCACTCTGCTCTAAATTTCGACATTTGTACAACTATCATACATAGTCTTACCACACAGAGAGATGACATTTCAACAGCATAAGTGGCGCTGCGCTAACGTTGTTTTTCTTTTAGGAAGTAAATAATTTATATTTGAGGCAAAGCGAGTGTTCATGTACTTTAGTACCAGAACTCAACTTAAAAACTTTAACTTATTATATTATTTTGCAGGCACCACATTTTGGAATCAACTGGGTAACTTATTTGTTAACAAAACCGTAACATTAGGCCATTTTTTAGTCCAGAATAGGAGCCAAATGACTTTCCGGAGTCCCTAGCACGCGATCGCCGAATTAGCGACTCGAGCATTCGCCACGTGACGTCATCGCGTCGTCGTTTCGACAAAAGGGAACGCCACCTAAACTGGCCAAACTGAACCCTAAGCCCACGGCAAACACGGATCAATTTGCCGTGACAAACGTGCGGCAAATGTGCCATTTCAATCTTGCGACAAGTGTGCCATTACAATCATCGGCTGCGCGGATTTCAGCGGAAGTGGTCATTGTTTGCGCATGCGCGTGAAAACTTGTTTCCGCTTTTCATAAAATAAGTTTTCAGTAGATGTGTTGTTCTCATAAAAAATTGACAAGCCCATTGTTTCGCCAAGGGTACCAAATATATATAGTTTGATTTCAATGTTATCACAAATACATTCCTGAAATCTGTTTGCAAATCATATAATTAATAAACGAGATGCGGTAATTTAAAGTTTGGGATTTGTAAGAAATGCCATGTATCAATAATTTATTCTTTATCTATTTAAAACAACTTTTCTTTATATAACACGTTAACTACAGTTTTACGAATTTATTTTTTTATTACTATTTTATTATTATTATTATTTAATCATGATATAAAAATAAATTTTAAAAACCCGTTTGAATAATTTTGAAAAATGATGTTAATGTACAAATTTAATTGAATATTACTTAATCCAACCCAACGTAAAGTAATGGTGTGCGTGTCAATTACACTTGTTAGTAAACGCCTCATTAATTATGTATGTGTATTTCTGACAGGGAGGGATTAAGGAATTACTAATAATAAACCGTTTTTTGTTTTTGTTACACAATGATAAAAAAAAAAAACGAATTCTATACTTAATGGAAAATAAGAATCGACAAAATAAATTTCGACATTTCAACAGATGATCTAGAAACGAAAATTTACTATGTAGGCGTTTACAGTTTACAGGGTAAATGGCCTGTCATTGGTTGGGTAAAATGGCCACTTGACATCTGAAACGCCTACCATACGTGTCGAATTATTGAAGATGTATATGTATATTTCTAGTGAATTCATTCGTCATAATTAAAAGGTAATAATAATGTTATCTTATTATCAAATTGTTTTTTTTTACCAAATATAACTGCAGATTTTAAAAAAGGAAGACGTTTTTTGTTTTTTAATAAAATATTTAAATTTATTTATGGAAGACAAACAAAAAATTTTAAATGTTAAAATACTTGTTTGCAATACTGCTGTGCAAATAAACGACAGTAAACCCTCTGTTTCAACTTTTTAATTTTTTTTTATTATTTATTATTATATTTATTTAGTACCATATAATTTACATAGACTAATATTATTTTCATGTACATTACACTTATTTTTTTTTCCTAACTATTTTTATCTTAACATTATACATTTTTCAATTTAGGTATAATATAATGCACTCATATTTTACACACATATATTTTTTACATTTAACCCTAAATAAATTTACATTCAGTTCAATTTCTTATATCATCCGGAATCTCCTCATAAATTTGAATGCCCTTATACATCAGACAATTCTGTGACGTAGTTTTTCTTTTTATTTTCTAATCTTATATTTTTTTAACCTCTTGTTGCATATTTATGAAAAAAGTCTTTGTTTTTTTTGTTGTGCAAAATATCTTGGAATTGTCCCCTTTACAAATTTGTTAATTCCATTAGCAACATTATATTTAATTCTTTGGTCTACTGACATAATATTCAAAAGTTTAATATAATTTTCTTTATGTTTGTTCTTTTTTTAAATTATTATTATTTGACTTGATCAATTAGACCCATTGTATTGGCAATACAGGAAACATTGCCAACATGAACCTGGTACGTTTATTTAATCCAATTATATACTTATTGTTACTGCGGTTTAGGTCAGGTAGAAAAGAAAATAGGAATGTAATTTCTTCCTTATAAGTGAACGCCCTAATGCCTAGTCCCGCCCTGTAAAATAAACCTGCAGATCCACAAATCAGTCGCATAATAAAGTTACCGGAACTAATACAAGGCAGTTAATACGAATACTTTGTAAATATTGTATGTGTATTATATGCCAACACTACCAATACTACCTTTAGTATGGATATTATCAATTCTTCGGTCTACCGGCAAAATTTGTTAAGTCAGTTTGAAGCAGATATTAAAAGGAGTACAGAGGCACTGAAGAAATCTTGCTTAGCCCTATTTTATATCATGCGACCAAGTTAGCGGCGCCGCAAGTAAAAGAATAAATAAAAACAAATTTTTATTTTGTTAAAAACTTAGCGGCGCATGCTAAATATTGCTGCTTTTATTTTATTTAAAATAAGACTATAAAATAAAAACTGCCACTCACGGGATTGTGTGTCTTGTGTCTAGTCGAACTTTGGATAGGTATTGTGATAGGGTACGGCAGGGGACGTATGAAATAGTGTCTGCTAGATAGGATGATAGGATGTTAGTGTGAGATATCCCCCCTCTCCAATGAGA